>CAUJGJ010000243.1:200000-282500 GCA_963170055.1 Halisarca cf. caerulea | reverse complement strand
CATATATGAACATTATCACGGCAGCCTATGGGCAAAGTACATCGCCAAGCAATCACAGCTTGATCTTTGAACAAGCTAAGGCTGGCACATTTCTGCACCATGCCTACACAACACTATGTAAGGATATGAATGCCCATACTGTTATATTGTAATTAAACACTAAACAATAAAAGTAACTAGTATAATATCTTAGATCACCTGCTATATCCTCAGGTATGGCAATAACTGATGAGGTAGCCATAAGGCTTACTGCTTCAACATAATACAACTGTACATGTATGTCAGGGATTGTACAGTACAAAATTTCGCCGATAGTCTCAATTTTGGTGATTATAAAATTTTGCCGATGGAAAATTCATGGACTCTGATTACAGATTGCACAATGTCTTAGCTTAGAAGGCTTTAGCTTGTCCTTAGATTAGTGGATGATTTAGTATCTTTTTTCACTTCTCGTATAGACTAAGTTAGTATATAATATATGTGAATCTGTCAAGAGCATCCGAGTAAGGGTGGGTTGTAAATCTCGGCATTTCGCTCTATATTGGTTATATACTGCCGTGGAACCTCTGAGACTATTGGTAAGACACTATGTCATATATGGCTATGTACTTTCTTCAAAGCTTGAAAAGTGAGTCCAAGGGAGATTGAAACTAAATTTCTAGTGGAGTACTTCGTATGACCAATGCTTGCATAGAAGCAAACCTGACATAGCTAAGAGCAGTATGATCCCTTCAGCAGCCATTTTTTTAGCAAAGTTTGTGAATTCTGTCAAACCGTGAAAACCACCAAGTATATTGGCTGCAGAAATTCTTGACGTACAGTACATCATGCAGTGAAAATGCATTAGGCAGAGCAAATTCCAAAACATGTAGACCTGCAGTATTATTATACAAACACAATACCACACCTGTTCACTGGAAGTGGTCTTTTTCAATCTGTTCTCTCACATTGTTGAAGGAGTCACACATCTTGAGCTTAGCACATAATAAGCTCCAAGATGGGTTTGTGGTTACCTTCAACCAATGTTCTAAGATCCGCAAGCACTTGGTAGTGGAGTCCTCAGAAGTTTTCTCAATAGCAGCAGTTTCATCCTGGATCTCCAGAACACAGCCAAGTAGATACAGTTGAGTTTTCATCTTATCCAGGTAGGGTAGAAGATCAGTGGTGGACTTTATTACAAGATCTGGACCTAAACAATGGATGGTAGTCCAAGTGTACAAATATGCACATATCGCATAAGTGCTAATTTTCACAGGGCGTGTATTTTGCAAATCTAGAACTTGGCTGAAATTCGAAAGGTATCTTATGTCGGAATCCGAGGAATGATGGGTGTCTATGCAGTTGTGATGAATGCATGCAATATATAAAATAGGGACACATTGATTGGGTATATCACGTGTTCTTCGCGCGACCTGCTGGCTAGTCAATGAGGTCACTACCTGGAGGTTACACGTTTTGCTTGGGCTCCAGAATAATCAGTGTTCTAAGTGTAATATGCTTGTCCAAAATATTTTGCAATGGTTGTGAATTAAGGCAAAGCTAAATTTGGAACGGAAATGGTGGGCTTCGAAACGTCGAATTCGTGCACTGTGCAGTTAGGCCTCCCGGAACAACAAATAACATAGGCTAACTTAATTGATTTGATAAGAGATTAGCTTAGCAAGGGACACAGTCCTGCTTATATGTACGTTCCGCGGTAGTTCTCTGAAGAACGAAAGCTGCTAGCGAGTTCGTGGAAAGTGACCATGAGCACAACCCGTGTGCTGGTTGTATGATTGCATGTGACGTCACATGCCTTTACTGAAGGAAGCTAGCTTTCACTACAAAAAATGTCATTGAAAAACAGTGGTAGAAATCTCCGATCTTCAGCATGATACTTTCAGGTATTGTTCCCAAAAGGTCAAACCCCTAGAATCTGAATCAGGGTCTTTGTACCTTGTTCTGCTTGATTTATGTTCAACGAATTGTAACCAGTCACCTTAGAATTTTGCATAAATCGTTGGACATAGCAGCCATGCAATGGAGCCTGAAGACCCAGAATTCGATCCAGTAAGTTCAGTATCTGTGTGTTCTTTTAATTTGAGCCTAAGTTTCTACCATTGCATTTTTGAATTTTTATGTTTTTCTTGTACAGTCAGAAAAAAAATCATCATACGAAGTTTTGTGAGCCTCCATAATAATCAGGAATATTTGGCTTGTTTTGGGTAACATATTATCCCTACTATAATATGTTACCCAAAACAAGCCAAATATTCCTGATTGAATTTTCACAAGAACAATCTCATTCGTGAAATTTGTAATCCTGTGAAAATACAATGTCATGCATGATGATGATCTAGCTGCCACATAAGTAATACATAGGACAGTGTCATATACACATACAAAATATTATTATGCATATTCCTTTACTCACACACTTTTAATACACACAATACGTGCATACAAATGTAACAGTTGTATGTAGTTGTGGACTATACTTTGTGTAGGATCTACATGACAATGTAGTTATGTTGTTGTTGCAGCGTATGCTGCAAGTACTTAGTTTATATACCAGGTTATATTAGGTAGTCACGTGCTACGACACTGTATTACGTATCTTAATTAGGTTGAAACAGGCGCAATGCTGTTATCCTTAGTTTCTGGTGTGTATCATGTGCATGGCTGTATGGTTTTGGCCAGTCGGTTGATATTGATGATGAAGTGAATGCCTGATTTGGTGCAGTGTCACGATTCCTGATCGCTTTACTTGAGAGAGACGAGTGTTGCTGTCCGGATCGAGAAGGATGAGTGTTCGACAAACATGCATACATGCAATTGAATCTATCTGCAGAAGTTCAAAATCGACCATAACCCTTAAACGTTCACATGCCACTTGGTGGCGCAAGCCATAAAACCGCAAAAGTTCCATTTTATTATTTCCGATTTTTCTCATACAAAGTCACAGATTTGTTCGATAAGGCGATTGGAAACTATCATTACAGTTTCATAGCAATATGTTCAGGTATAAAGATCAAAATACAGACTGGCAGATATCTGTTATACGAAAGAGTATGGTACTATTTTGCGAGAATATACCGTATTTACCATGTTATACGGATCATATCTACAGATTACGGCTGCACCAAAACAAGGAGTAGAATAGAAATAGATTGGTTCGTCCTTATTGCCCTCCGCACAGCAGCAGAAGGTCCTCACTCGGTGGGCCCGAGGAAGGCAGATACGGCATCCCTACTTTTAAGTCTTTTGGGGGAAGTTTTGTTCACAAAATCTTGTAGATGGAGGCTGCATCGACTGATTGACGGTGGTGAGACATCAACTCCTTGGGCAGCTCCAGTACGTATTTCCTCAGCGTTAGCTTGAAGCAGGCAGGAGATTCGCTGGTCAGAACGTGGGGATTGATGACGGCGAGGCACACGAGAAGAAGAAAGGGCGCATTCACCATCTTCTCGATTTACGGCTACAGAATTGACTCCAGCGGGACTTTGTTTGTATTGTTCATGTCTAACTGTGTCTTTGATATGTGAATGTGTATTTCAGTAAATTTTGTTACCGCATTTGAAAGTTTACCATGCATACGTACAGTAGCAAAGTACGCCTACCGTTTTCGAGGCCATTGCGCACAAAAGCAGGAGAAGAGAGCGAAGTTGAAGGTAAGTGAAGAACTGGAATGGGAATTGGAACAATTAAGGGTCATAATTGAGGCTCATGCATCATGTTAAGGAGAAACATGGCTGTCCACAAAAAGCACATAAAAGGCTAAAACACAGCATCCTTGACAGTGTCAAACCACAAACCCTACGACACGTACAGTTTACCCACTTCTGGATGAATAGTGGGAGGACCATGCAACCAATGGGACAGAGACTACTACTCAATGATGGTCTGCTGCAGAGCTAAGTATAGCCAGAATATGATTTTGGAGGGTTACCACCTAAGTCCCTCCCTGTGTATACTAGGTCGACAAGCAAACAACATTTCTCAAGACGTATACATTGAATAATTTTTTGGAATCCCTGCTTTACCTATAATACTTCACATTGAATGTACAGCACACCATTTTACCTGCATGAGGCTCATACTGTAGACGACTTTGTTTAGGATCACTGTGATACCTCTTGTTTTTAGTACCCTTTCCTCTTTCTTCATCACTGGCACTGTAATCTTTATAGTACGATGTCTGGCTGTGGCCTCGACTACTCTTGGATGATCTGCGTAGTGAGGTGTGAAGTAATATATACTATAAAGTGTTATATATTATAGTGTTCCAACTGCTAACCTCCCAATGGTCATACTGTGTGTGGTCAGAATATACAGCTACAGTGGAACCTGCCTAATCCAGCACCTCTATAAACCAGCATTCTCCTAAACCGGTCAAGGTTCTCTGGCACTGACCATTAATTTACCATACAAACTGACTTCTATAATCCAGCAACCTGCTAATCCAGTACTGTTTTGCATTCCCCAATGGGTGCCGGATCAGACAGGTTTCACTGTATATATAACATGACTATGGAGATAGGCCTAGAAACAGGGGGGAAGGCTACATCCTAGCTCACTTGTGTGAGCATTCCTACACACCTGATGGACTGCTACTGCATTCAAGCACAGGAAACTTGCAGTTTGAGCTGAAACAGAAAGAAGTTTGAATTTGGCAAATTTGCACTGAAGGACGCCATATGACTATAAGCTCTTATCATGTAAGCAAGAAATGCTCGTTTCAAGTTTAGTGTTTCTCTGTACATGTATACAAACTATACGAACATAAATAGCATCTGAATGCATAATTTACTAAGATATGTATATACATGAGAAATAAGTCCACACACTTTTCAAGTTTCACAAATGCTACATGTTTCATGTGTGGATAATAACAAGGGAAGTGAACTTATATTAATTTTGTAGAGTCACCTTTTTCTGGATAATCTGACATTCTTGACCAAATGTTGTGAACCGGAATGTGAGCTGTTTGACAGTGAACTGATGTGACTGACTGGTGTTTGACAAGATTCCTCACTGTCACTGCTATCAACAGGAGAGTCTAAATGGTAAAAGGGACGAAATAGTTCATAATCATATCGAAAGTGTGCACACTCAGTGAATGCACATGCCTGAAGACTGGTAGAATCCATGTAGTACATGATGTATTGATTTGCTTGAGTTCCGTCTTTCCCAAGCACCCATCTCCAACCGTTTGGAATGAAGACAAGACATTATATCGCAGCTTCCCTCTCTGTCAAGCTGTGACAGATGAAAATTCGTAAGAACTCCCTCAGTTTCAGTACACGGACAGCGTGAACATAATCTAAGCTCATCGCTGCTAGCACAATTGGAATTTTGGTTCGTTTCTTGCATTATTAGTTTCAATTCACAGAGCACTCTTCCAGCTTCCTTCAGCATAGTAGCTGAAGGGGCAGAGTCATCGGCAGGATACATATTTACTGACAGTCGGTCAGTTACGTCAGTAAGTTGCACATTAAACGTAATGTTGCAATTGAATTGTCTTTTTTGTCGGATAAGAAGTATTGCATTCCGGCAGCGAGGACTGCTGCTATCAGTGCTAGCAGAATCAGGATTGTTTTGAGGTAGGATATATCCAGCTTTCACCAAGTTCACAATGAAATGAGGAAAGATACCATCTGGCAAGTAATGGAATGTAAAGTTATTGGAGCATTGTTCCACAAAACAGATGTAGAGTGGAAACGGATCAACACACTTTGCCCCATGCCCTGGCTGCTTCAAGTCTGACTTTGGAGGTAAAACAGATGGAATGAAGTACCTCTTTTCACCATCCATTTTAGCGGCTAAACCCCAATTAACGAGCCACTTTAAGAGGCTATTATGAAAATCCTTACATGATCCCAAGTTCCTTGGGATTTCCAATTCAGCCAGGGTGGCTGCGGTCAATTCTCCTGCTCCTTGGAGACGCAGGAGTGAGGGCTTGTGCCTGGTCCTGTCAAGATTACGAAATGGAATCTCCAAAAGAACACTCACATATCCGTATAGTAGACTTGGGCTAAGAAAAATTATAGTTTCTTTGCCGATACTATCATCTGTTCCTCCACGAAGTTCAAAATCCGGACAGGAGAATACTCCCAGGCTGTGTAACACTATGATCATCGCTTTAAACTCTTCCTCCGATTTCACAAGGCCACTTCTTATGCACATCTCGCATAGATCCCCATAGGACTGAACTTGCAAATTTCGATTAGGAATTTCTTCTGATTCCAACGACATAGCCATGAGATGCAAGTGGAACCAAGAGAGTGGTAGGTGAAAGGAACACAAGCTGCCTTTGTCCGACATTGTCTCTCGAAGTTCTTTTATACCTTCGCAGCCTTCAGACAAGCTATCTACAAACTGTGTGTGCATTACTTGATGCATTAAAGGAATATTTTCATAGAGATGTTTTAACCTCTCTTCATCGTCCTCCATTTGAGAGCTTTCAGAGACCTTCAGTACTTGGTCTTTATGTGTTCCCACAATAAATACAGGTGGTTCTGCACATGGACAAAAATTCTTTTCAAGAAGAGATTTAATTTGCGTATTGCGATCAGAAAACTTGCTTTTAAGATGATGCACAGTGAGCAGTGAGCGGTAGATCATGTCAGCATTTGACTGTGTATTATTTGGTAACACTTTGGTATCGAATATCTTGCGAAGGGTATATGGCGGCTTCCAGTCTAGCCCTTGCTCCATATTGTAGACAAGCAAGTAGGATGCAGGGAAAGTGGCAGTTACAGAGTGGAAGTCAATAAAAGATGGCTGACCACCACTATCCACTACATAGATGAGCCTTACCGCCTCCAAATTATTTGTAATACTTGTACGGCTTTCTTTCAGTAGTTCATGCATGACTACCTCATGTAAACTTTGAAAAATTTCCCAGTTACTTTTACTTTTAGCTTTCATCTTTGCACTTTTGGGATGACTCTGCGGTGAATTGAGAACATTAGATCCGGGGATTCTCACAGCAGCTGGTTCTCGAGATCGATCAGATTTTTTGCGGCGGAATTGCATGCCTGTGTCTTCCCTAGGATGAGTAGTGGTAGTTTTACTATTTCCAAGGGATTTTTTATGTAGATTCTTTCTAGTAGAGAAGGTGCGCAAATGCCTGAGGTTGAAATGCTCCCACTTTGTACTGCCTGCCACAAGGAGATGAATAACTGGGGTCGCTTGTGTTGAGGCAGGAGTGCTTTCCTGAACCTCAGCAAACTCTTCAAGTAGGGCTCCCTTCAGTTGTGTCTTTCCAGCTTCAGGAGGTCCCAGGAGCACACACTTACCCACTTGTATTTCAACTGCCCCGTTCTTAACTGCATCTTGAGGAAAGAGAATACTTCTTTTTAAAAGACAATAATAACATTTATATACATAAATCAAAAGTAGCTTAACGGATGTTGCAATTCATTTAACGAGCGTTTCATTCCAATTAACAGATATTTCATTGCAATTAACGGAAGCACTATTGCACAAGTTTGGAGTAAATTTGAAGCAAAATCTAAAGGCTAAAAACAAACTTTTCTCAGCGCACTTTGTTTTCAAATGCTTTCCGTCTTCGTCCTTGAACAAAGGACGCCTCTTTACGCAGATGTGACATGTCCCACATGTGAGTTTTCAACAAAATGGCCGCCCTAAAGTCGGCTAAAATCACCCCCCACTTTTCTTACGCTTAGTACGCTTAAAGAGTACAACAAACCTATAAAACTTTAATTCAACTATTGAACGCTACAACAGTTCACTTAACGTTGTTGTCACAGCTTCGAAAAGCCGAAAAAACGACGACAGATTCGGACCTTCAAAATAGGTTAAGTGCAAGAATTAGGGATAGTATAAGGTGTATACAGTCAGACCTCACTTATCTAGACACATCCGTTCTGGATGAAATTGCAGATAAAGTGAGGGAACCGAATAAATGAGGGAGCAGTAGTATAGTGTACAGTAGGATAGTTGCAGATTTGTTCCTGGGCAAAAACTACTGAGGAAGGTGAGGGAACTGGATATCTGAGGTGCAGATAAGTGAGGTCTCACTGTACTCAATAGCGCGGTCCCAATCCACAGGTTCCACAGTACCAGTTAACGTACAAGAGATTCACTAATAAGCTGACAGTAGGCTAGTCTTCAAATCCCCCAATTATAGTCCTGTGCAGAGATTTGAGGATTACCCTTCTTCAAGCCTATCTGCTTTGTCAGTTATACAGAAAACCTTGGACAGCGAATGAATGAGGTGAAACTAGTTATAGATATGCTTGGTATTAACATAATTTACGTACTGATTTCAGAATTACAATATGGTGTCGTAATCGACATTTGATCATTATACAATGATTTACCATCGTAATACCCTGAAATTCAATTACAATCACACATATACAATATGTATGGGAACTTCTATATGACAAATGCCATTCTAGATAAGGACAACATTTGAATAACATCTCTTCCATGTTAAAAGGATTCATTATTGATATATTGCACGGTTGAGAATTTTAATCCAATTCATGGGACAATCATATACCACAAGTGAAGGATGAAAATACAGAACAGAGAACACAACAACAAGGGACTCAACCTATAGTTATTCCTGTCAGGTTCAGTACACAATGCACTGATATGATGCGCAATTTGTGAGGTTGAAATCAACAAATATGATAAATGATGCATAATTAATAGTCTTCATTGTACACAGTGACACAATCATAGAAAAATCTTACCAATAAGTTTTCCTTCCTTGACTAGTGGAACATCAGCCAGCCTCACAAAATTATACTTCATTGCTGGCAGAGTATCACTCCATGTCATTTCTAAAGGTTAAACGATAAAAGCATTAATTTATTATTGTTCAGGATTAATGGAATATGTTAAGCGAATTTGAAGTGGTACATGGAATCATTAATTTTGTTTAAAATAGGAGGGTTTCAGAACAGCAGCTGCTACAAGCATGGTTGCTGCATGTTTTTCACCAATTTGAAACAGCCAATTCCAAAGGAGTAATTATAACAACTTTAAAGATTATGAAGAGAAGCTTACCCATCTAACCTCACGTACATTTCCTTCTCCCCACCCAGCCCAATACATACGTATACACATGTCTGTGGCCCTAACACTGTGTACAGTAGTTAGCAACCATCCACGCTCGAGGTACTCATAACCATGCACATGGGAAAAGGCCAGATTTGTTAGCAGAGCACTCTCCAGTTTGCACTGATAAAATGATACTTTTCAAAGAATCTGATATAGCGTATATAACAGGAAGTTTTCGCACAAAGTAATATTTTTGCAAATTTCATGAATACTCCAATACCCCAGCAGTCTTGATTCGTGAAATCTTATAAATTTAAAAGGACTTTAGGCAGACATTCTTGACTACATCGGGCTATACATATACATACACGCCAGTTGACTACACTGTTATTTTTTTGCTACCATCAATTTAGTGTAATTCAGTTGGCAAGGAGATTTTGTCCGTTGTTTCTCGAAAAGCTTGTGGTATACATCGCCTTTTCAGATGTCAGGCATGCAGAGTATGCAATCCTGAGGCTTGACTACCCGTCACTAAGCAAAAGTACAACTTTGGATCTTTGAAGGAAGTCTGAAGGGTACAAACTTTTTTGCCTTGAGCAATTACAATACACACCAGGGTACTTTGCCATTATCACCCATGTAAAAAATGGCTGAAGTTTAGGGATTCACGAAATGGAGCCATTCACAAAACCGCTATACAGTAAGTAAAGGCTGAAATTTGGACATCTGTCAATTAAATCTGTGTATAATTTTTCTATAGTGAAGCTTTCTGTCATCACAGTTGCGCTGTCACATGCATGCATGCATGTGACCTAGTAAGTAAATGCTCTTCAGATCGAATTTTAGTTGGGGGCTGACATTAGAATAGCCTTACTATGATACATAGCTATTCTCTGAAGATTCTACAAGTTGAGAACAGAAGCTGTGGAAAAGGTGGAAATTTTCAAATCTCCTAATTAGCACGGATATGTCCTACATGCACACGACCATGGCTTGTGCAGAGGTTTTCCCAAGATACTATTTCTTCTGCCTCAATAAAACTGACATTTTTGTGATGTTTCATGGATATGTAGCTTCCACACTACCAAAGTTGCCATCTCTTTCTGTCCTGTTGATTGATAGAATACCAAACATCATCTGTAAGATGGTCAACAGCCCTAGTCGACGACATTAGGGCAAGCAAGAAACAAGCATAATCCAATCAAGCCACGCATGATTCACTATAAATACAGTACCCTGTGAATAAAATCAAAGTTACCATTGGTTCAGCATCAATACGCAGGTAGGTTATGTGCAGATCGAGCAGCTAAGGGGCGTTTCTGTGGCTTCACACATTGTAATCAATTTGCATCTCATTATCGAGCAGCTGTGATCAGGTGCAGTTTGCGTAACTATTCACAATGCATTTCGATCATTTAGCAAGCCACGTAGAATTTGTGCACACGTATGTCTCAAATGTCTCCAGTTCTTCATTTTTTCGAAATTTTGTACACGTTTTGTTCCTTTTCATCCAATTTCGCTTCGAATTCCAGCAAACCGGGCTTTGCGTACAAAAATCCGTATACTTTCATAACTATACGTTTATGAGTAACAGTCACCTGACGCCCGTGTGACTGTGGCTAGAAGAAGAGTGTTTTGGACTACCAGCTAGATTTCTTCTCAAAACGCGGAGATTAAAACCACCCACTGGAGCTTTGAGAATTTACAAGTTTGTTAACAAAGGGTAAGACTAACTTTTCATCGTAGGGCCTCATAAAAGCTTGTTCCTTTCGTTTTATGTGCACGTGTTCATAAAATATTTCTCTGAAAAGAACAGAAAAGCCTGCACAGCTCAGGAACGAAGTGGAATTTCTTGAGGCCCTTTGGTGAAAAGTTGGCTACCTTGCCAAAGAACTCTACGCCGTAGATAACTTGTCTCCGCACAATCTTTAAGTACTCTGCGTTTTGGGATGAAGTTAAAATCATATACATCAAATCAGTTCCAATTTTCTCCTTCAATACGTTAGTTAGAAGTAAATGAAGTAAAGAAATACGGGATTAAATGTTCAAACAACATTTTTTTATCTTTGTTTCTCCACATTATCCATTGCCCATGAAGAAAAAGGGGGTGTATTTCGGACCAACATATACAGTGGGCATTTTGAAATTTCCTCTATGTGCACATAACTCACCTGCGTACATGCAGAATGCATAAATCTTTACTCCGGTATGAAAAATGAGCAAAATCTGGCCAACTAAGTAAAAAAAATCAATTATTCAATTAGAGAGCTATGTCAAGATGGCTATTTTCACATTTATTCCCTGGAGGGTAGGTGGTTATAATGTGGTCCTCTAGATCTTGTGATTACATACGTATATATATTCACAGTGTAATGTATGCATGGTGAACACATAATACATGAACATATACGCACTTTTGCTATGTATGTAATCTCCCCAAAGTGTATTTCATATTTGTGATCCAGCGTAGTACAGTCAGTTCTTGCTGGCAGTAGGGATCCAGAAAAATCTGATATGATGTAGACCTTGTTCATTTTCAGTAAAGGATCAATTCTGTGAGCAACTTCATTGAATGCCACACCTCGGATTTCTCCCTTTGAAAAGCAAAGAAAAGTTTAGTCACCTACGTACAAACCTAAAGTTAAGAGCATGCATGTAAACATAAATGCTTAATAACTATCACTTTTCTTTGAATATAATTATTTTCTCTCTACCTTTCCTCCCTGAACTTGTATAAATTAAGACATTGTATATGTCATTGAGTTCACAGCTGTGCTATATATTATATACTGTGTGTCACAACAAATACTATTCCTTTGACAGCCATTTTGGTCATTACACAAGAGCCCGACATGACCCCCAACCTGAGAAAACAGCTAGTGATAGTTTCAGCTTGTGGAAACTTAAAAGTGCATGCACATAATATAGCTTCTAGATGATGAATTGATCAAAACTCTAAGCGTGAGAATACAATCATCTGATCAGAAAGCAGCAAAACAATCATGAGGTTATCCTGTATTCTGCAATTCCATGCATAATCTGTGTTTCAAACACAGATCTGACTTAAGCCTGGGCCACACGATCACCAAAATTCCCATGAACAAGCAAAAGGAACAATTCGTGGATTTGCACAAGGAGCCACATGAGACGTTGGAATTGGACGATTTTACAAATGAAGTGACCGTACAAAAAGTGTGCACACAATAGTTGCAAATTTGAAAAAAGCCTCTTTTTCCTTTGCTCCTAGTGCTGAACAAGTAATGCATTTTCAGCCTTCCTTTAGTAGCTTGGTATTGGGTCCATTCTTTGGATGCCGCTCCAGATTGAGCTGGAATCCGGATTATACATGCCCTTCTTACGACCTCACACAGTATGTACTCCTTGTTCTCTTCTCATTAAAGTTTGAGGCCTTGTCTTGATTGTGCGACAAGCAAGAAGTGATGGTGACAAGTGTTACCGCGTCAGCCATTTTCTAGATTACTTAGTCTATTGGTGCAATATCGACCAATCAGATTGCTTTCAACCATCAAAATTCAAAATTGAGGTCAACATGCTGAATGAACAACAAATCGTGAAATATAGCCATCGTTCGTTCGTCGGAAGGTATGAAATTCAGAAGTTCATCATATATTCTCACCTTTGGACGAACACTTGGCTCAGGCTCTAGTTTGGAGGAACCTGGAGGTGTACATCCCAGTTTAACTGAACACTGCTAAATATAAAAGGCAAGCACACTAGCTAGATCTGAGTTGGAACCTTTAACTTAACAGCTAGACTCAATGACATTCACAATGTATAATTTCAAGACATAATGTTAATTTTGTACTTTCACTGTATGTATGGGATAGCAGTACGTTGCAGACAAACCACGCTTGATAGAAATAAGAGGCATAGGAACACTCACACCGTGCAGTAAGGGGGACAGAAGGTTCTAGATATAGAGTATGCAACAACAATATGTAAACAGATCGATAAATACTATTAGAACCCTTTTCACTAACAGTGAGGTGCCCCAGGCCCTCCTGCTACCCCCCCCCCCCTCCCCGTACTTCCTACACCTATGTTACAGGGCAATTCCGTTCTCAGCCCATATGCAATTTTGCTGCTGATCACACCAAAATAAAATAATCTGCTCTTAGATTTTAGAAAATTGAATTTCAAATATTATTAGTATGTCCGTACATGCTTCATTAATACTTCATCTTTTTAAGTACTGATTTTCAGTTAAAAGCACATCATAGTCTTATTGCCGAAAGGAAAACCTTTGGAACAGTTGCTAGTCTTAAAGTTTGCCAGATCATGCGAGAAAAACAAAAGCCATTCAGAATCATGTACAAATCACTGACCAACTATACTAGCAGCTCACCGAAGCATCTGCCAAATCCACAGACATGATTTCTCCTTCACCATATTGGCTGCCAAAGGTTCGGATTGGGCGTTTGCAAGTTACTTGGCAATGTATAGTCCATTCTGCCTTGCCCGGGTGCAAATCCTTTATCAGGCACACATCTCTCAATGATCTTCTACTATTGATCATATCTTCGTTCTTGTAGGTATGTAGCTCTGTTACTATTTTTGATCGTAAACTGTAACAATTGTGAAAGCTGCACAATGTAATGAAACAATGGGTATAATATAAAATATTAATGACAACTACATCTGTCAATTTGTCAATAAGTAATTATTTTAATAATGCAGTCCTTTTCTATTGGTTTAACGTATTTTTCATTTCATTTGACGGACGTTTCAATTTATTTAACTGATTCCAAAGTTCCATTGCAATTAACAGAAACGCGCTATAGCTCAAGTTTGAAGCAATTTTCTACCCAAATACCCAACTTTACGACAAGACGTTTTGTTTTTGAAGGTCTTAAACTTAAGTTTTCATATACTAACACTTTCTTTAGGAGGTTTACGAAGACTTGAGTGTTCATGGAGAAACTATTCGAGAGGTACCTCTTCAATGGGAGAAATCGGAAATAATTTTAAAAAAGTTTACAAACTTTCCAGCCCTTCGTTTAAAAGCATAGGGGTTATATGAAGGTGTATGCCAAAGATTCAGTAGTGTGGTGCAAGAAGATTGTGAATGGTGGATGAAACATTTACCTGTCTTTCTTGGCGCCTTGTGGAAGCATATTAGCCACAGTCTACTGTCTAAAGAGGTGTTCCTTGTCCAAGGACGAAGAAGGAAAGCATTCAAAAATGAAACGCGCTGGGAGAAGTTTGTTTTTAACCTTTAGATCTTGCTTCAAATTTACTCCAAACTTGTACAATAACGCTTTCGTTAATTGCAATAAAATATCTGTTAATTGGAATGAAACATCCGTTTAATGAATTGCAACATCCATCAAATGAAATGAAACATCCGTTAAACCAATCAAAAAAGACTAATATGTATGTTTGTGACAAACAATACAATTCAGACTTTGCAAATGCACAGAACATGATAATCACAAGACACAGACCAGCGGTACCACTAGCAGCCAGGTGGCACGTGATGCAGCATTATCCTAAAATGTTCCATTCAATGTACTATATTGACTTGGAAATCACAGTTTACACTAAACACATACTATTAGTCTAATAGATTGTCCAGATCCCTTTTGGTGAACAATGTAACTGGTTTCCCTTACATGAAGTGATATGGAGCCTCGCATTGAAGCTGAATGACGTGGCAGGTCGGTCTGCTCACGCAATTTTCGCAAAAACTTAATTTAGCTGTTATATCGATCGTACTGAACAATATTAGTGCTACTACTCTAGTTTATCTTATTGAGTTAATTATAAGACCTGTGTAGGCCAAAGAGTAAATGATAAAAGTCAATGACATGCACTGAAGCAGAACGATGCTCTTTGTGTTCGCAGTACTTTGACGCTTTATTGAGTCAAATTGCAACGAAACAAGTGCATTAAATTTTGAACACAAACTTGTAGCTTACTCTCGTATTTTAGATCGTATGTATGGAATTTGGGAATCTCCTCAGTTTGACAGAAAATCAACTATTGTGGGCATAGTTGAGGTGTCGTTGTGCAGTGGAAGAACAAAATTTCCGCAAATCCATACATACGATCATTCACCATACTTAGAAGAATGTTCAGACGAATCTTGACGATAACACTGGGCTTTGTGCTGGAATAAAGCGTCAAAAATGGTACGATGATGATCAAGTATACTAGTAAGCATGCTATAATTATATTCATGGTCTGATAATTATATTCATAGCTGCTGGAAATGGCGACTGACCCACCACCTTTAAGCTTGTGGAAATATAATAACAATAAACAGGTTATTTTTTGTAGTGTCCGATTATTTTTATCTGGTCTCTACTGTGTTTGGCTTTTCACTGTTTTCATAATATTTGTGGAGAATTTGTAAACAAAGCTTGTTATTGTGCTAAATGTACTCAGATTTTGAAGCAGAAATGGGATGTATCTCAAGAATTAAAGCCAAAAACATGAGGGTGTTAGGATGGTTTTATTTCAGCTGAAATGTCCTCTTTGGTGTACCAATAACAAGTCAATGATCCAGAAATTTGTCATATTTGAGTGAATTACAGCCATTAACTCCTCCATAGAGGCAACAAATTAGTTAACTCTTGTGGCAAGGACAACTAATTAGCTGGCCTCAGTTCGTTTTGATTCAAAATCGGCTGTGTTTCAGGTACCCTTGAAACATAATTGGACACAATAAAATAATAATCTGTTAATAATATTAATAATAATAATAATAATAATAAAAGTGTTCTTGCCAGCCCTTTTAAGCAGGGCAGGCCACCTTCCTTAAATTTCGGTTTTAACCATTTTGTTCAAGTACTAGTCTAAGACTCATTCCTATTTTGTTCAGGTACTTAGGTGAACTGACACTGTGCACATCATATTATATGTACTTTGTCAAATTGAGTGAATTTTCCTCATTACTAGGGATGAGGGGAAATGCTGGCATACAATAGGGAATAATAGGTGTTGCAATTTCACATGCATAATGCGGGTCCGGAATAATCAGTGCTTATACTGGCATACCCAATGTTAAGTGGTTTAAAATAGTACTGCATGTGTTTAGCTTACTTAAAGTTTTGAAGAAATAATTGGTAAATTTGAAAGCATAATGGGTTTGAACCTTGAGCACAGGAGCATAGCATGAATGGAGGTTTTTAGAGCAGATTACCGTTATCCCTGGCCTTTACCAGATACCAATATGGAATTTTTTTGAAGTGAAACCATCATCATATGGCAGCTGTGCAGTAGCCTACTACTGGTGTACACAACTGCCGCCCTTTCTCATTTTCCTCTGGTGACCACCCTGTAATAGCCACGTACCCAACAACAAGGTATGACCAATAGTAGCTAATAAAAGAGCCTGTACGTCCAAACACGACAGTGGACAGCTCCAGGAACTGCAGTAACGGAATGTTTGCATTTCCAAAGACCACGTGTCGAGATTGTGCTTAGAAAGCGATCAGTAGGCGCTAAAAATGTAAGCTACGTATCTAACTTGAACACGTTTGTGGCTTAAATTTCTTCCGCGCGATGAAAGGTTGATTTTACAAACTATAATGCGTAGGAAACCTTATAGCTCACTCGTTAAAGGCGTCTTCAGTAAGTTATTTAACTTGAGCAGTACCAACATGACCCGGCACGGTTACTGTAAACTACCAGATCGACATTCTACACGAATATTAGGCTAAGCTCAATCGCGCGTAGTCGTATGCTCTGTACATGTATACTGTGCGCGTGAGAAATGAATGACAAAGTACAGGCTGGAAACGTTACACACTCAGTCTACGCTACATGTAATGTACCAAACACGACAACTTAACTCGTCACTTATCTGTTCGTCTCTACGGAACGGGGACGTCCTTAATACATGATCGCAGACATGTCCATCGAACTGTTCCGTCTGCAAGAAACTAAGCTGGTATATCAATGAGATGGGATACCTTTATCGATATCGTGAATACAAACGGTTCAAAATCGCGCTTTGTGGCTGCGCACGTGTTTTGATGATGAGGACCCGTGACGTCGACGTTGAATCATTACTTTGTCTCCATATTTGGAAGCCAACGCAAAACCTGTCTAAAGACTACCTACAAACAAGCATCTGTGTACCACAGACTTTAATTTATATAGCATGTTTTTATAATTATTATAAAAAACATCAATTAACTTGGTAACTGAGACCACCCGATAATTAGGGACAGTATAAGGCAGTCCCCAGGATGGTCTTATTTCACAGTTCCCACTGCACATATAGTGAAAACTTTAATCCGAGCTTTAAATTTCTATGAGAATTGGCCACACTGCCTGAACGGCCATAAAATTCCCTCCCTAATCTTATTAGTAATGAACCTAAGATTATGTCTACTCCTGCCACTTCTCGACTAGCTAAATCATGCAGCCAAATTTCTTGCCTGATCCCAACAAGAGGTGGTCAGTGGTTAGAGAGCATCCAGAAATTAGTATAAATATTTGTGGGTAGGCTGTCTTAAGTCATATAGGCAGAACCTGTTTGCCATAACATTATGGCATGCAAATGTTTGCCGCATGCAACTTACTTCACTGAGCCAGTAAAGATCAACAGCTACACGGTGGCATGCGCAATAATTCTGGAGCAATAATAATTTTTCCAAATAGCTATAATAGATACATGCCAATTACCATAGAGGCTATAACATCAGGTAGTAACAGTCACAAAATTCATAGTCCATGTCAATTATAATTACATTCACGATCTGAGTACATGACATTAATATTGCAGTCATGACTCAAAGGGTGTCTCGCTTCAACTGGAGTGTTTGTATAAGATTACCACAGCATGACCTCTAGCTGCACAACAACAGATCTAGACCTAAAAATACCCTGTCATCTTATCTATATCCTCGTAATATTAATAACTATATAAACCACTCGATCGGCAATTATATATTGAATGTACCATGGTTCAGACCATGCTATGATAATTCATATACCCATATATAGTACCTGTGGGTCTGGGAACTGGGATGCTGCAAATGGCTGACATCATGGCTGCTGCATTTTGTGGCCCGAATGCTAAAATCAAAAATCCTATACCTTGGGATCTAATACTGAACTGTTCTGAAATTATATGATGCGGTTAAATTGAAAGTGCCATGTATATAACATCCTCCTGGCCAGCCCCATGCAGGCCATGCAATATTCCTTGAAATAATATAAGCAGCAGTATTAGAGCCGCAAGCATGACCAAATCCCACATTATGAATTAGTATTAGAATGAATAGTAACTATAATTACATGTTATTTTATACATAATCCAAGTACAAACAACTGCAAATTCAAAATGAAACTGTTACTTGAGTATGAAAACTGATAAATTATGTATTATTGTCAAAAATACAATACAATCCTATAAAATGTTACAAACAAGACTATTTACACAGTTCACAATTCCTGCTAGAGCCTATGTATCATGCAGAATGCACCTACATGGACAAGTGAGGATGAGAGAGTATAAAAGCACTGAAAACGTACTACAGTACATGCCCTAATGTATCGGACAAGGACTACTAATTAGTTCAGAGTGATTGAATCTAAATAGCTTGGTAAATACCCAACAAATATGCTGCCCAAATAATTACGGATGATAAAAGTAACGTAAATGTTTGCCTATCAATGCAGTTACCCGCCTCCCATTTTCCTCCTAGCTCTTCTCCAGCTTCAGGAACCCAGGAACATTGATAAAACTGGTAGCTATACACTCAGCTATACATGTACAATACAGATCTGCTTCACCCATCCCTCGATAAAACATCGTACCAATACTAAACAGTGTCCTACAAGAGTGACATTGCCACGTACAAGTACCATTTGTGAGGGAAAAAGATGGAGGCAATATCCAAACTAAAAAATGATGCTACTTTGCCATGTTCGAGTACTAAAGAGCATGTAAAATTGTTGTTCATCTGCGTTTTTAACACGTCTGGTAGAGTAGAGCGCCCGATAAAATAGTGCTTGTTTGCATGGTATTTAATTATATGATGGCTCGTGTGCAAGCATAAATACATGCACAATATTCTTTTAAACATAAACATTGAACATGAACAGTGAAATCTGCTATCCAAGACACCTGAAAACCATGCCACCTGTGAAAACTGGACATTAGGTTAATAATGGTCCCAAATTTCCATACATATACATATAATGAATGATAGGGGCTACCCTGGAAAATCAGGACACCTCTGTAATCAGGACACTTTTAGTAGTCGCCAACATGTTCGATATTATACAGGTTCCATTGAACATTCCTCAGTACTAGAAGCATGTATGGATATCCAGGCTCACTCAAGATATGGGGAGGCAGACAGAATTGTATGCCTGACAATTGCAATATTCTACACTATACATAATATTATCATGCTAGCAATAAGGGCTGTATCTGCCATAAGGCTTGCTGCTTCAATATACATTATGTCATACTATGAAATGGTATTAAGCAGAATGTGTTCCTATAAACAGACAGGAAATTTCACACCACACCTGTTCATTAACAGTGGTCTTTTTCCATCTGTTCTCTCACACTGTTGAATGATTCGCTCATCTTGAGTTTATCACATAATATGCTCCAAGGTGGATTTGGGGTTACCTTTAACCAATGCTCTAAGACCCGCAAGCACTTTGTAGTGGGGTCCCCGGGAGTGTTCTCAATAGCAGCAGTTTCACTCTGGATCGCCAGAACACAGCCAAGTAGATAAAGTTGAGTTTTCATCTTATCCAGGTAGGGCAGAAGATCAGTGGTGGACTTTATTACAAGATCTGGACCTGAGCAAAGGGTGACAATCTGACTTATAGAGATGCATCAATATATATATATATATATATATATATATATATATGTATGTAAAATATATACATTGATGTGTGTGTGTGTGTGTGTGTGTGTGTGTGTGTGTGTGTGTGTGTGTGTGTGTGTGTGTGTGGTTGTGCGAGGGTGTGTGCATGTGTGCGTGCGCGTGTGTGTGTGTGCATGTGTGTGTGTGTGCATGCATGTGTTTGCGTATTATAACATATACTTACGCACATCATTTGAGTAATTTACATATTATTACAATCTCATTTACACGTAAACAGAGAGGGCTCTATACTTAGGGCTACATAGTTGTTGTCTATGGTACTGCACAATTTGCACAAAAGTTCAAAACTAGGATACCATAGTTGAGGTTCATGGACTACAGATTTTAAAGGCTGTCCACAAGAATGCACTTTTGAAAAGGGCTAAATGCAGGATCCGGACAATATCAACCTGCAAAACTTTTACAACCAATGGTGACACATGATTACTCTGTGATAGTTGCCTCAGAGCTATGTATTGCCAGAAAGGGTTTGAAGTGCCTCGGTGCCACCATGTAGTATAGATTGACTGTCACAAACGTATTTCAAGAGCCTTAAGCTACAAGAACTATATAGGGAATACAATGTACCAAATTGAAAGCATAATAGTAATTTGGAAAAAAGGACATCACTCCATGTTCTCCAGTTACACCCATGGCAGTATGGTATACACACGATATACGTATATTAGTATCCTGGTTCTCCCAGTGAGCATATTATAGTTGCACCAGCAATAGGTACTAGTTATACTACAGGGCCTTGAGGGTGAAATGTGCCCGATGAAAACCCTGTATATAGTACCCAGTTTATTGGAAGAATGTTACATGCCTACAAAAGCTCAATGAATTGTATAATTCATGTATGCATGGGGAGAATAGCAAATCCAAACAGTTCATGTGCAAATGACACCATTACACATATTATATATATAGCTTACTATAGCTTATACAAGCCACATTGATATAATAAAACAATGTTTATGTCATTGGGTGCAATTGTACTGACTCAGAATGAGAAAAATAGAAATGTGATGTAAGGACAGGTATATAATACAGGGGCGTATCTATATAGGAAAATTCCAAGGGAGGGGGGGGGGGCTGGTATATAATATAATTGCTCCTAGTAATTGCAGCCTATTGGCACCCTTATGTATATAGCCATGCCATTCACGCATATTGCTAATAAATCTTATACGTGCATGAACCAGCATCCAATGAATATACCAGGAGCGTGGACCAATTATTGGTCAGTGGAACTACGTAAATGATGAAAATCGAAACATGAATTTCACTGCTCCATTCCACAGTGCCGCCTTTCCTGACAGACTATTATGCGTTCCTGACTATATGTACAGCCTCCTTCACATTCAACCTGTAACTACACTATACAGTCAAACCTTGTTATAATGAACCCCCTCGGGACCACTGAAAAGGTTCACTATATCAAGGTTCATTCACAATAGAGTCTAGATAGGTGTACATTCTAAGGTCCATGTTTGCTTTATCAGGGAGTTCATTGTATCCAGGGTTCACTGTAGCAAGGTTTGGCTGTTATGCTGTATTTGACAAAATTTACAAGTTAGCTTAGAACCGCATGAAAGCTATTATACACAACGCCTGCCTGTAACATACCACAAGACGTACATAGCAAACCAAATATGAATATACAATGTCATGGCATATGGCATCTACTGAAAACAGGGAAATCCTATACACATACCTGCCTTTTTATTTTCTTCCGTACTTGCACTCCTACCGGATCTGCAACTGCAGATAGAACATACGCAGATGTCACCTATACAGCTACTACACAGAGGTATAGGTTGGCAATTCCAACAATTGACCAGATGAGTGTGCATGCACCAACAAAGACTGGACAATAATATACCGTAGTAGGTTGCAACAAATACTGGACAAAATACCATAGTAGGTTGTCCAGCCAGCTGCGACCCACCTACAGCTGGCTGGACTATGATCTATCATACAATATTATTATATATAGCTCCACAGGTGACACTGGCAAATGAAATTCAGAGTTCATCAATGATATTCATAATCTGAGACATGACATAGAACTCAAAGGGGTCTCACCACGGCATCTCATCACCTTGGCACAACAGCAAACTGCACGGCATACATTGTACTACATCATCATAGTGCTCTACCTATACATGTCCCATACAATCACACCAGGGTTATATCCAGTACTGGTTTATAGGGGTAGCTATACAAACACTACGTTCATATTTAGCGCTGTTTTGCTGGTATATACACCATCAACAGGGACATCAACAGGGACAGAAAATAAAATGGCGGACGTTATCAAAGCATTGAAATAAATCACCTTGTTTGCCGTTGGAACGAAATGCACAGGTCTAAATGGCATTTGGACTAACGCCATAACTGTTTTGTATATGATATAGACCCGAATCTAATCTATATTGTCATTTGACAGCATCTACTATCCCATGAAGGAGGAAGACAACCGCACAAAGAAATTACAATCAAAATTTTGGAAAAATAGCTTTAAATTTGAATTTGAAACTTTCACAGATTGTTCCTGAAGGACCAAACCCTCAGAACCCAAAAGCGAATCTCTGTATGTTGTTGCATTCATATAATGTCCAGCGTTTTGTGGCTGTAGCAGTGTTTTTGTCGTTTTTCATTGAAAGCATGGAATGGAGCAGTGAAATTCATCTTTTGATTTACGTACATTTCGTTCCACATTAGAGTTACATTCGACTTTTGTATATATAAAAACGATCGAAAACTCTGATCGAAAGTTGCAATAATTGTTACTCTTTGTGTTTTCACGTAGGCCTGACGAAAGGTGCACAAAGACATATTAAGTACTGGATTAGCCTCTAGGCTGCAAATTATTTAAAGTAGATATGTCCTTGTTCTTCTTTAAGAATATTTAGGAACTGTATATTCTGTTTCGGCAGAAAACAGAGGGGTTGTTTTAGAACTTTGACATCGTCCACCATTTTGTTTTATGTCTTAATCGGACATAACCTACCAGCGTGAAGTAGCTAACCTTTTCATAGCAGTTTCTATCTTCTCAGCAATGTCTATTAGCTTTGGTCTGGCATCTTTTCCTGCTCTCCTCAGACATTTGCAAAGTTCCACTAGACTCACTTCCGTGTACCCATTAGTAGCAAATGAGAACCATGTCTGAAAGGCATCATCATCTTTACCTTGATCATTTAAAGCTCGGATCCGCTTGTGTTCTTGGGACCCTAACAATGATGGCTTCCATCCAAACAATTCCGAAGCTATATTATTGCCAATGGGGAGATTTGTTCTCAGATATTTAAACAGATCGTTTAGAATTCTGGCAGCAATTCCAATGTCATCATCACTATTAGTCTATATGAGTAAATTGAAATGCATACATACTCAGTATCTATGATGTAATATACACACACATGAAAGCCATTGCTACATACATGCTTTCATACAAATTGAATACTCTTTTATAATAATATTTACAAGCTGCATTAGAAATTGTGTGTTCAATAGCCTATCATATATAGTGGAGAAGGATAGAAAACCCTCAATTATACAGCCTGAGGATGACCATATCTTACATAAACACAGTACTGTAACAATATATACAACATGAAGGCTTATAGTTGTTCTTTGAGACTCCCATATATGCAGCTATATTGATCCTTACTAACTTTACAAACTGTGTGTCTTAATGTAGATATATGCCTAATATGTTCCGGCAACATAAAGTAGCCAAGCAACATTAAGTGAAGCATTATAAGAAGGACAACTATAAAGGGTGTGAAGAATCAACACCGTCATGCTGAATTGAAGATTTTTTTTACGAGTACAGCATTTACTATATATGCCATGCATTGGGTACAAAAAGATAGATGATTATGATTAACTGGGTTGTCTATTAAGATACATGCATGCATTATGATATAATATATGAAAACATGTTTTACATCATTCATAATATTCAACATACATTTGATCCGGAAGCCATGGCTGCGCATGTACAGGGGAAAGGAGGATCTGCAAAATGTTTAACGTAAATTGTACACAAAAATTACGACTTAGTACAATTACATCCATGCACACTGTAACTAACAAATTGAATGTGGTTACGTATAATAAAAAATACAATTTTTAACTGTTGGCAATAAATTATGACATAGTACATTAATTTAGCACTTAATTCTAACGAGCACAGTAACATTAATTAACCAAGATAATTATCTATACAAAGGTTAGGTTTTTATCATTGAGTATCCATCCTCCCATATAATGATGAGGAAGGCTGAGAGCAAGAAGTCATCACCATAAGGAATACTTGTCAATGATTTATCACTCGTAATACTTACCAACAAATTTATTAATTTAAAAGCAGTTTAGTTTGACTGCATGCAGACATCATTATGTCGATTATAAATTAACGGTTAAATAGACTCGGAGGCTATAGTCAAAGAGTTTGAAGTAGCTTAAACCTGCCAGTGGGTATGATATACATACCATTACAACAGTGGTGTAAGTGAGGACGATGGTCAATCAAAATATACAATCAAACCTGTCTATAACGACCACTCAAGGGAGCAAACAATTCAGTGTGGTCTCTATAGACAGGTGGTCGTAATATGTAAGGGGTCTGTAAGGATTTACTATTTAAGTGTTACTGTCAATCGCAAGTTACATAAGTCATTTCTCGTCAGTTTTGTCTCGGAGTTCATAAAACGGCAAACTGCAATATTAACGGTAACAGTGAATGTAAAGCTATAGACAGTTACCACATCAAACGTTACAGGCCCTAGCAGTAACAAAATTTAATACCCCGCTGGTAAACGTTACTCAAACTCTTTGAAGCAGAAAGGAGGCAGTACGTACTATCGAGGGTCATTAAACAAAGTAGATAATTTAAACGTGTACTAGACTCACTGGTTAACGATCAGCTGAATCCTGTGCGGTAGTGAGATATTAATCCTGCAGGTCGTAATCTGAATGAGCGCGGTGACATTCTTTGAATTCTTAAAGCTTCGTTATGCATTGACTAGGACGGTAATTCGTAATATTTTTCACAGAATCCCTTCTGGCAAATTAAACTTCCCTTAATGTCCATCAGTAGATTACGAATTATAACGTACCTGTTCAATCAAAATTGCTCCAACCGCAGATACTGCTCCAACCAACGTTTTATATGCTCCAACAACCAATATTCGGCAACTTGGGTAGTCTCGTACCTCGCGTCTCGTACCCAACCCCATTCTCGCAAAATGGCCCAAATAAAATGGCGGGCGGAAGTGGGGCTGGGTACGAGATCGAATATAACTTGGGTCGCCTCATATTCCATTGCGCAATGCCTTATAATTGCAGCCCCAACCTATTCTTGCGCAATGTCGATTTGTTTGATATACTTGATCTTGAAACTTTTAGCAGACAAAAGGGGACCAGAGCAGCAATATAAGAAAATTTACTCACCCGCCGATCATGGCCCGGGCCGAGGTACGTGGCTATATACGATGTATAGATCGAGTCTCCTTTGTCCTTGTACATGATATCCGCTCTCCACTGCCTGAGCACTTCGTAGCACTCCCAATAGTACATGATAGGGGGGTGCTGGTGGCTTAGTGGGCTACTGATGTGACTACAGAGCATGTGCTATGGGATGGATTGAGGTCCAATCCCACTGATGGTGTCTTTGGCCTTTTTTCTCTGCACCCCCCTACCACCACCAAGAGAGAAGAGTGAAGATGGCCCACTACAGCCACCAAAACAGATGAACATTGCATGATTTAAGAGTTGACAGTAACAATTAATTAGTATGTATGTTTGTTTGTGTGTTGTGTATTTGTAACCAATTACTTTCATGGCAACCCTGTAAATTAGCCTGCATTGACTAAGTGGTTCCATTGTTATAATTAAATGAAATGAAATGAAATGAAATGAAATGATACCCAACTGGTGTGTTTTACATGCATTATACTTGTAAAAGCTGTGACCATGCATGGGCTTCAATATTTCTTATAAAATCATGCCTGAAGAATATAGAAGACCCGGCCCCCCAGGCTGGTCACAGGTGGGTGTTCAGTCAAATATAATATTATGCAGTACACAGGAATACATTAATATTGATCTGCAAATCATCATACACACAATACTTACAGTCTTAGACTACTGTATGTTTACATTATAACCAACATAAAACAATGTTAAATAGAATAGATAATTCTACAAATTATACAGTACTAGTACTAACAAGCAAATGCAATATTCATAATAACTCATGTATGTAAAAAAATTTGTTGAAAACAAATACCGTGTGCTCGGAAATTTTCGCGGTACTAAATTTCCGCGGACGCAACACTTGAGGATTTTCGCGGTACTAAATTATTCGCGGATGCAGAATTATTTCAAATTCGCGGATCTTAGATTGGATTTTATATTAGCTCAACAATATGTAATCCTATATAAATTATGCACTGAAAAATGGCTGCTCTGTTTGTTAGCATGGCTGGTAGTCCATGGAACGGTTATCAATACAAGTGCAAATTGTTGCAGTTGATCTTCTCCAGCTGCCTTACAGATTTTAGTCAGATATGGAACGTCTGAGGGGGGTAAAGAATACTTGATCGACATAACGGACGAGAAAACGCACGGTGTAATATACGAAACGTTCGACACTCCTGCTTCTTTGTTCTTTGCTAAGACTCCTGTGCATAGCGCTGAACATAAAGGGTCGTATAGGATTTTCGCGGATATAATTTTTCGCGGATGCCGTGCTGTACCGCGAAAACCGCGAAAGTTTAGTACCGCGAAAATTTCCAAGCGTACGGTATACAATTTTGTAAAACCTTACAAACAAGTCTAGTCAGGCGTTCAGAATTCCCATTGGAGCCTATGAGTCAGAATGATCCTACACAATGGACAAGTGAGGACGAGAGAGTAAAATGCACTGAGAATGTACTTTTTAGTAATATGGTGGTTCATGCAAATTATTATGCAGAATTCTTCTAACATGAACATTCTTCAGCATGGTTCAACATGTACTGCAAAACCTGCTATTCAGTACACCTGAAAACCTCGACACCTGTGTAAACTGGACATTAGGCTATGGTCCCAAATTTTCATACACATTCAGTGAAAGCCTATAACGCTGTTATCTGCTGGGAACACTGTTATCTGTCCTGTTTATGGAGGTGTCCTTATTTCGGAGGATTTGAATGTACACATCTCAATGTAAGGCATGTCAAAATGGGACAGAGCAATGGTACTATATTGTGTTAAAAGAGGTGGCTGTATTTCGGAAGTGTCCTTTGATAGAGGTTTGAATGTATGTGAATAACATATTGGTGTAAACCTGGGAAATCAGGACACCTCTGTCATCAGAACACTTTTGGTAGTCCCCAACATGTCCGCATTATACAGGTTCCACTGTACATTCCTCAGTTCTAAGTACCATATTATATGGATATCCAGGCTCGTACAATACATCGCAAGGCAGATAGAACAGTATGTCTGACAATACTTCCATCATTCTATGCTCTACATGTTACATATTATAGTAAAAAGAGATGATAAGGTTGACAAAATGATTGCTGCTTATGTCATACAAAGAAATGGTATTATTCCTAAAGACACAGCACAAATACCATGCATGCCGTACCTTATTACTTGCAGTGGTCTTTCTCTATCTGTTCTCTCACACTGTTGAAGGATTCGTTTAACTTGAGCTTAGAACAGAATAAACTCCAAGATGGATTTGTGGTTACTTTCAACCAATGCTCCAAGACCCGCAAGCACTTTGTAGTGGAGTCCTCAGAAGTTTTCTCGATAGCAGCAGTTTCACTCTGGATCCCCAGAGCACAGCCAAGTAGATACAGTTGAGTTTTCATCTTATCCAGGTAGGGTAGAAGATCAGTGGTGGACTTTATCACAAGATCTGGACCTGAACAAAGGAAAGCACTCCGAAGAGTAGACATACATACGTACGCATGTACATATATATACCTTGATGATCTAGCTTCTACACAAATAAAATAAATGGAACACACATACATGTATATTCCTCCATTTATATATTACATAGACACACCTTTACTTGCACACAAACATGCACACATGCAAGCACACGCACACACACACACACACACACACACACACACACACACACACACACACACACATACAAACACATACACACACACAAAGCAAGCATACATGGAAACATTTACGGACACTTTATAGCATGTATGCATGCACAGAGTCATGCACACACACAATTGCAAACACACACACACACACACACACACACACACACACACACACACACACACACACACATACAAACACACACACACACACACACACACACACACACACACACACACACACACACACACACACACATAGACACACCTGATTCAACTGGACTTGGCTGGATACTACCGCCTTTCACTTCTGTACAGTGTTCAATTTCAGGAAGTATAACATGTTACTACAATAGTGCATTACAATATTCAAGCAAGTATATATGTTAAGTATATTCATGGACTATATGTGGATCCAAACATATCATGACTATATATATATAGACAGACCTTCTTAAATTGATATCCGGGCCCCTTTGACCAATGGGCAAACTTTTTGATTCAGATGAGTGACAAACATAGACTAAATGCAGACTCATCACTGTCTATAGTTGTTCACTGACCATACAAGTTGAACCCACTAAAGGTCTGCTCTTAGGGTTGCAAAGGTACAAATTTTATCGATTCCGAATCAAAACTGCACAATTATACCATGCATAAAGTACGCATACACGTACACATAACACACACACACACACACACACATACACACACACACACACACACACACTACAGGGACAGACAAAAAATAAAGTTTTCAGATTCACCTTTTAGTCTCTTCAATGTTTGCTTGCAAGGACCTTTCTTGCCGGGAACGTCAATTTCTTCATTGACAGCCTAGAAAGAGCATTAAATCATCACTAATAACTGCCGGTAACCAGTCAAGTTCTAACAGTAGAAAGAGCACCTGCCTCTGGAGACCAATCAAGGCTTTAGAGGCCATTCATAGAGAAGAACAAGTCTTATACCGTATGCGCTTCAATTTTCATGGGGTGTATATTTCGCGGATTTTGTCTTTTAGCGATTTTCGCATTTTAATATTTGCGGACGGCCATGTTTTGCCATTACACAAGAGCCCGATTTAAATTTTCGCGGGTCTAAACTTTCGCGGATGGCTTCCAATCCGCGAATACCGTAAATATTAAACCACGCGAAAATTAAAGCGTATACGGTATAACAGTACAGTTGAATAACTGACAGAACATAGTATAGGCCGACCTCAGAACACATTAGGCTGCAGTGGTTATGTATTGTGGAAACGTCCCCATATCGTAATAATATTACAGTATCATTGTCATCTACATACTTATTACCTAAAGTATGCACTGAGATTTTTGCAGGATGACACATCTATAAATATTGCATAACATTACACATCCCCTGTATTTTTATTGAACACTACATTTTTAAACCACCTGTATAATCTGCCATCCCCACTGTTGTAACACATGCGGCTTTTGGCCATGATCTTATTTTTGTATCGTTATTACTATTACTAGTAAATATAATTGAAGTCTGAAAACCTGATTTCAGTCATGCATACTTTGACATGCATGAAGGCCAAAGTACATACTATAAAGGAATTCCCATGACACTCAGTATGGACTCTCGCTCCTATAACACACCTATAACACACCAGGGGTGTTCATGTACCACCCATTGTAGGGTGCTATGGTAGCAGATTCTTCAAGTAAATGTAATGTTAACTTGATACCTTGTTAACACCTTAAGAGTATCACTGGTAAACATTAATTCCAGCAACCCCAAGAGTGATAACCGAACACCCTATATATTATTTTTACTTTCCCCGGAAGTGTCCGGAACGATGTCTATATATATATATATGTCAACAACATGGCGGACGCGAAGTCGGTACATAATCTTTCGGCTATATTTCGGTGAAATTCATTCGTTTGCTCCTGATTTTATCAGCGAAGAGTCTTTTAGACCATGCAGAAGAGTTCTTGGAAGTATTATTTTAGTCAATAACAACGATTTCCAAGTGATTCGAGTTTCCAGGGCCGTAGGCGTAGGCGGCCCACGAGTTTTTTAAACTCGAATCGCTTGTTTACAATGTATATATATAACATATTTTGCTTGAAAATCCGTTACACCTTGTGCACATAATTATTTGTTATGTAATGGTAATAGAATGGCAATGGCATAATATTATGTTGTTTTTGCTGACGAATATTTAGAATTTCGACGAATCTTTTGAGAGGCAACAAAAGTTCATAGAGAAATCTGTAAAGTGAGGTTGCATTAAACAAATAATTTGAGTTAAAAACTTGTGGGGGGCTGCCACCCCACACACTCAAATTACTTGTAAAGCATTCAAGTTAGGGGACATTCGAGCTTTTGGGTTTGAATAACAGCCATGCCACCATGAAATAAATACATGTCCAAACCATCATTTACTCAAATATGGTACTACATATATATACTAGTCTAGCGGCTACCCCCGTACAAGAATACTACCATCTCCTAGCCCATACAGGGAGAAGTACAGGGCTATAGTGGCTAGACTAGGTACATAGTACATAATACACATGCACATGAATATATTAGATCATACATACAGTGAAAATCTGGTTTATCTAATGACATATGTTCCCCATGCATGTGTTAGATTAACCATTTGTTGGACAAATCAGGTAAAGTTGTGTACAGTTAAGTAATGGACATTCATTACAGAGTGTCGGAGAAATGCTTGTGGTTTTCAGATAGTATAAGGAACCTTTGGGTTCACATAATATCATTGAGTAGTTCTGTACACACTCAATGTACAGTATACAATGGTAAGATTATAAAGTTAACACACAAAATGCACTAACCTGTACATGTTCCCCAGGCTGATCATACCAAATACGCTTTGCCCATGGAATTTCATGTGAGAATGCCCCATCGGAACACTTCAGGCAACAGTAACCACGCTCATTTTTCTTGAACAATGAAATGCAATCCCCTCGAGGATGCTCTTCACACTTTAAGGCGGTGACAATACTTGAAGGAAGTAGCCTTTCTAGCTCCCTTCGGATATTCTTACAAGCATTGTGGATATCTAGCGGCCAATTAACAATTGGCCCATTTTCAGGTGGAGCAAGCTCTCGTTGATCATAGACAATTTCTATGTGTTTTCCCTTTTCTTGACGGATGTGCAAATGACCTCCGAGAAGATCATCATATTCGAACCTAAAATAGCTACGCTTTCTCTCTTTCAACTTAAAAGGCCCTAATTTGCCTAATTCTCCAATAATTTCCCGCAAAATTTTTGATTCTGTATGCCGCCACCTCTCCTCTTCATTATATGTAACTATGAGGGGACCAGCAGTGCAGTGCTTCTGAAACTGCTCTTTATCTTCATCATCCTTTAGAGTATGTATGAACGTGTACTCCCTATCAATCTCTACCACAAGTCCAAGATCTAATAGGAGCAGTCCCAATTTATCCTTATAGCACAAAAGGTCTTCGTACTGTGAGAGTTGGTGCAAAATTTCCAAGGACACTCCAAAGCCTTCATATTGTTCAAAAATTTCACAGCTAACTGTCTTTAAAAGCAGATTAAATAGGTACATAGGATCAACAGCAAGGTGCTCAGAATCAGGTCTTAGGTTACAAGTATTGAAAAATACAGCACCAAATTCAAAGAGCATATGAAGAATCTGTTTGGAATTCTTGTGTCCCGTTCCGCTGAATCGGATTTCATCAATCTGGGTAGCTTTCTTTTTGAAGATTCCCTTAAGCTGAAGTTGTGGGCTGCACCCAGTACATTTAAAACATTCTAAATGCTTGGTTTTGATATTATCAAACATTAACTGAGGTGTTTGTGCTACTGTAATATCAAGACGATTACAAAACAAGCCTTTCTGCTCTATAATATGCTCACGGTCTTTCTTTTTTTCCCCGATAATGTGCACAGGTATGCGATGTTGAGAGTCGCACCATGTACCCGCTATTTCAGTTAAGACTGCATTCAAACGATGGGCAGTATCTTCACTCCTCTCTGCATCATACGTCATTATGTAAACGGAGGAGGACCCGCAAATTAGCAGAGGATCGTGAAAGGGCTTCTGGGACGACGGGTTGACGACCGTGGTAATCGTTTCCAACGACAGTAGTCGATCCTCAACGCTAAGATCACCATTAGCGACGACGCTGTGTTGGTGCTCTTTTTGTTTGGCGTTCACACATATGAACCATCCAGTATCGCTGGTACATTTTGGTAAAAACCTGAAGTGGGCGTCTTCCTCGTCTCTTTCCTTCAAAACCACGAATTTTAGTATCTTCACATCTGTACAAAGAAATACGTACATATTTAATAATGTAAAAATCTAGGCACGCGTATACAACCACGAAGATACATAGCTGCTCAAACTGTATACCTTTGGGGTTCAAATCTTTTTGGTCATGATCGTCCATTGTTTCTAGTCGTGACGTCACTAAGGCGTGGCCTTATTAATATTCTATTCATCATATATACAGTATTATTATACGTGCCTCTTTTGAAAGACCAGCCTTACTAGGAACAAATAGCTGGGACACGGCAATCTGTGCGAGATTTTCAAGTTTCTCTGTCCATTGTCCAATTAACCTTTTCCGTGATGTAAGCTTCTTTGAATGTGACATTTCCAATTGTAGAGCCGACTCGCTATCAGACGTAGTGATGTGGATGGTAGAATCCTTGAAAGTTGTGTAGATTTATCGATATTCCTCTTTGACAATGAGTATTGACTTCACTACATTGACAATTGATTAATTAAAATAGCCATATATATTTTGACCAAATCTGGCCAGCTGTTATCCTGTCCCACCATCTGCATATAAGTGCGTGATAACTTATCGCCAGCAGACCAGTCATCTGCGTACCAAATTTGTTGAGCTTCCATTGACTTGAGCTGTACGTGTAAAATGAGTGTGAAGATGCCAACTGCATACATTGCCATGCATGGCGAGGGTGTCACCTCGAGTGGTGCCTTCTCTAGAAAAGATTGTTTCACCACCAGGATCTTGTCTGTACGTGCATGTTAACTAGTATATGTTGGCTAGAGCAGGACATGGCTGCTGAACATTTCGTAGTCTGGCCTGGAAATTCAGATTGTTAAAAGCATTTGATGCAGCATGCTATCGGAACTCCTTCAGTGGTTTCCATCTCTATAAAACTTCATCAAGAGCATGCATATGCATGAATGGCTGTTTCACAACAGTTACTATATTATTTCTGTCTAGCACATGCAAAGTTGTGTCCTGGATACCAACATTATATATAATGGTGAAATTAAAGACTAGCTAAATTGCTGATAATTCTGATCTGGCAACTTCTACTCCAATCCCAATTGGCCTTACCGCCGGACATAGGTCAAGTGCAATTAGTCTGTTGGATGTCAAAGGCATGCAGGCCTGGATCAACCATACAGAGAATTAAAGAGGCTATATATACGTCTTGCTGTTGTGACCAGGGCTGAACAAAGATCATGCAGATGATGCACCTTGGAAAGAGGCCTGGGAGAACATTCTTTAAGACAGGCGTCCATGTCTAGACTGAAGGCCCTGCACATCCATCTGTTCTTCATAATTACTTATACCATCCAGTTCTTCAAAGATGGTGGGATGGAAAGTATATTGGGAAGCTAAGTCTATAGATCATGCATGGTCTATTAATTAGAGCAACAGCTGCAGGATGTACTATAAACGTGCTGATGGATGCTTGTCCAGAAGGATATCGTGCACGGACCGTTTGGCCACCGATTGACTGATCATGCAAGGGCCGGGTAGCTAGTGGTGTAGCCTTGCTATCGCAGTGATAAAACGAGAGGCACGGCATGGACCATATACTCCTTTCATCAGTAGTTCCGCATATTTCTTCAATTGGCATTATAGGATCCTGCAGCTGTCTGAAGTGATGCATGGCCGGGGCCAGATTGTTACCTATACTATATAGAAGAACAATGAACTGGCCATAGAACCCTACGCATGTGGGACATGTCCAGGATCTGTTATGATAGCGCTTCCCAGTTTGCGTAGCGATAAATTGTAATTTTCCGGTGCTTACAAGTTATTAGTCACGCAGTTATCTCGTGATTCGAACTAATATTCGGGCGTATACGAATGGCAAATCCGCGTTTAGTGACGTTTTCTGTCGTCACGGTTGCTCTGTCACATGATTGCTTGTGACCTAACTCGATGTTTCTTCTGAATCATAGTTTTCGGCTGGGTGCTACGTGAGGGAACAAGCTGGAGACAGTTTCTTGGTGTCAACTTTGAGCCATCGGAAATATGCAACTTTTCCATGCGGGTGAGCTAGGGAGAGATTTTGTTCCTGTCGCAAGTTACAGGAGCTTGAATGTTGGCTTTTGAGGCCCAATGGATCAGATCTCGGCTTTGGAAAGGAACGGTCAACTCACCCGCATGGAAAAGTTAGTAAATGTTTTGTTATAGCGATTTATGTTAAAAAATAGCCATGGAAGCGTTCCGCCAGGTAGCACCCAGAGCGTTTCGCTTTTTAGTAGGGGTTAGGAAAACCTCAGTAGCTTCGAATTCTTCGCCATAAAAACAAGCCTTCCAAAAAGGTAATCGTACGAACGTCTACATGTCTGCCTACATCTTGATCCCTTGTTTGACTCTCTGCATCTACTACAAGTAGAGAACAGAAGCTGTAAAAAAGACCGAAAATTTCACACCTCCGAATTAGCGCGGACATGTCCCACATGCGTAAATTATAACCTATAATACAACTAAACTTGATCCTATACTCACAATCTCTTTAATGTACGAATATGCATTATTAAGTTTTAACTTTACTCAATTTCAAAATAATAATATAATGACAAAAGTTACAACAATACTGATCGAAAATAGTATACTACACATAAAAATAGTAATAATAATACATCTAATCCTTAAAATAAACGGTAGTTTTATGGTGTCCTCATTACATAATACTAAGTCTTATAGTCTAAGTCTTGATGAAAACAACTGATGTAAAAGTGGGTAGAAAATAATCAAGGTTCAAGTTTGACTGAGGGTTGTGAAGTTATGTACTCTTTGTGGACATGCCTTGCTGAGGTACAGTATCAACATTCTTGTCTGGAACAACCAGCACACCATCTTTGATTGACAACTATAATAATAATGATGAGCAATAATTAACACTACAAAGAATTCATTTGTTAGTAAATACTCTATGTACAAGCATGTACATGTACAGAAACAATAGGCTGCCATAGTTAAAAACAATACAAAGGCAAACTTTAAAGGCACAGTGTAGAAAGCATACAAAAATAAATGAAGGAATATACAATACAATGTCAATCACAGTGAATAGTTATTATCACAAAGATATGCAATCTTACTGGACAATGTAGGGTTCAGCAACAATGATGATACATGCATATATATAACATTGTACTACGACAAACTATTGCTGAGACGCAGAATAGTACTTAATGGCATGACGTCCTCACAACATATATGCATATAATTAGCACAACTGCTACATACATCAGCTTACCTGCCCATTCAGTTTAGTGAACCAAACACGCTGGCTGTCGTAAGCAGGATTTATCAGAGATGAGTGGGGATCCAAGCAACGAGTACAGCTTCCCTGTGGGCCTGACAAATATTCGGCAATATGCCCTCCCTCTGAGTGAAAGTGACAGGAGAATCCCCACATAATGGCCTCTCTGCAGTCAGCACTTTCAATTTCTTCTGTGATCTCTGAGAAATGGTGTTCTTCGTAAATTTTCCGCCAGATGATACTGATTCGCTGATCCAGATACTCACGGATAGCCATGCATTCTCCTGCCATCTCCGCAACCTGGGTGAGACCAGAGTCAGGAGTAGCTTGAAATGCCATCTCTATGAAGAACTCTTTTTCCAAGATGTACAGTTCACCATATGAAACATTTGACTCTTGTCCTGGAACAGATAATACAATGCAATCTCTATACAACTGATCCTTGCGTGGTTTGTACCTGCTTTGACCAAGGAGATCAGACATAAGAGCACAAAAGAGACCACTTGGGAGGAAAGAGACACAGCTGCGTGGAGATGTGAAGGTAACAAGAAGACGACTGACTGAAAATTGCAAGTCACATATTGCCCTCTCAGAAACAGGCAGAGCTGCTGGTATTACATACAAATGCTGCTTGCTTGCTGAATTACTCATTTCTGCTATTAATCTGAGATCACACAGTAGGCTAATGAACCAATCCACGTCAATTTCAATGACTTTTTCTTCAGCTATTAATCCTTGTAGAATGGCCTTGGCATCTATCAGGCACTCTCCTATTGCTTGTACATGATCCACTGCAGCCCACAGCAGCTCGGATGTAGCCTTGTACAGAACATTGGGCTTTGTAAAAACTATGCCCGATTGTGCTTCATACCCATGAGGAATTTTGAAGAAGTACAGACCAAGGACGTGAAAGACTTCCAGCATTAATCGAAATTCTCTCTGACTGTCACAGAACTTCCTAGAAAGTGCAAATTGAAGGAGTTCAGGGTAGCCAAAATGAGACTGCTGAGACGTTAGGTGTTCGAAAAGCTGCCATTTAATAGGGACAGTCACTTCGAACATCATGGACTCCTTCAAGATGAGGCTTCGTAATAGCTGAAGGTATTTATCACTCCCTGTCTTCTTCTGCTCCTCCCTGTGACCTGCCAGTGTGTTGTCAACGGCCCATAAGCAGCAGTCCTGATCATCATATTGGATGAACCGTGTGTAAGCCTTAGCTTTTACCATCTGCACTATCTTGCCACTCAACTCCTTTAAGCATTTCTTTCGCTCTTCGGGATTATCATTATGTATTAAATCCAAATGCGTTCCAATTATGAAAATTTTGGGTCGTTTTGGGCGAATCTGGAAATAGCCTTCTTCAGCAGCCTCCGATTCACTGGGACTTTTGGTAGTGAAAGTATAAATGCTCCGCAGTGCATGCTCAGCCAGTTCCATTGCATCTAAGTCCTTGCTGTGACGTGTGGGCACCTTAGGGGACTCTGTAGTATCCAAAACTTCAGGATTTCTGGAATAAAGAGCTTCTGAAACACTTTTGGAATGAGGTGTCTGTGGCGGTAAGATACCATGCTTGACTGCAAAGTCGACTAGGTTGATGACTACCAAGTAGACACTGGGAGATGTTATGAGAACTGGATGAACGTCGTGGTAGATTCTCTGACCTCCAGTGTCGACAAAATGGAGAAACTTCATGGCCCGCATAGAAGTGGATCCCCGCCCAGCCTTGTGAAACTCTTCCTGTGCTCTTTTTGCTTCTTGGAGCTGTTTCTGGAAATCAACACGGTTGAAACTTTCTTCAAGGTGTTTGATTGCTGGTGAGGAGACAACACCCTGTGGCTCAATAACTTTGGGAGGTTTACGATTTTCACTCGCTGTCTCATCCTATAAGCATACATATAGAGTAATAAATTGTCAGCAAGACCCCTTGAAGCACATTGGAAGTGCAACAATAAATTTGATATACACAATTATACTTTCATGGGCTTGAAGTGTGTGTGTGTGTGTGTGTGTGTGTGTGTGTGTGTGTGTGTGTGTGTGTGTGTGTGTGTGTGTGTGTGTACATGTGTACGTGCATGTGTGTGTGTGTGTGTGTGTGTGTGTGTGTGTGTGTGTGTGTGTGTGTGTATGTGTGTGTGTGTGTGTGTGTGTGTGTGTGTGTGTGTGTGTGTGTGTGTGTGTGTGTGTGTGTGTGCATGTGTGTGTGTGTGTGTGTGTGTGTGTGTGTGTGTGTGTGTGTGTGTGTGTGTGTGTGTGTGTGTGTGTGTGTCACATAATCCTTTAATTGTATCATGTGATTCTACAATGGCATCCAAAAAAATGGCTGCCAATTCGGCATTGATTAAATCTTCATTTATATCTTCCTATTTCCATTAGAGTGTGGCAGAGAAGCCTTATAGGACTCAATATAACTTCATTTATAAACAAACTTTAAGGCTTCTAACATGTGCACTTATTGCTTAAAATTAAGTATAGAAAGGAATTTCTCTAAAGCCCTTGAAGGAAATGTGTGTGTGTGGGGGGGAATGCCCCCCCCCCCCCACATTTGAGGGGGCATGTGCCCTCTGTGCCCCTATGGTTCCGCCGCCTATGATTATTATATGTTATTTGGATGGTGGTACGTAGTTTCCGTTTGACAATGTATTAGTTTGTAGACTATCTTAAGGTATAAGATGTATAGGGTCTGGCGCAAATTAACACAGGACTTCATTTTCTCGAACCACACGAATGAGCTTGATTTTAGGAAAATTCAATCAAATATTTGGCTAGATTCATGCATTTCCCATTACAGAAATCTAAGGTATAGTAGAGACTGGTTCATTTGCAAAGATGCTTAAACAAAGGAAGAGCCTACATGCATAAAATATATTAATCACCTTAATTTCCAAAGCAATGCTCAAACATACTGTATTCTCACCTTATTTTTAGGTTGCATAAAGTCAAATTCTCCAGCAGCAAGATCATTTATCAATAATTCTTTGCATTTGTCCCGAGACAGGCATTCCAACGTATCCTCTTCACTTTCACGGTGAACTTCCACCCACTCTGGAGCCTCCATTACGTCAGTACTTGATGTACCCTTTTCTTTATCCCACTTCCGACCAGTTAGAAGGTACTTCAGACAGGTTTTGCCAACACGAGGAGGTCCGATAGTAGTGCACTTGCTAATGTGAAGTGTGATGCAGGCATTCTTCTTGACCACATCCTCGTACTCTTCACCCAAGCATGCTGACAGATCACTCCTCTGCATCCCTGTAAGCAGAACAAGTTACACTATTTGAGGTGACACACAAAGGAAATAAAGATAAGGTGTTGATTGGCTGTGGCTAACGAGAAAGGAATAAAGTGTGCATTATCTTTTGGCAATCGCACACTTTTTGTCACCTATAAGTGCCTAGTGTTATGATAACATTTAACTTTCATCCAATACACCTTGCTGTTTGCCAATGGACAAGTATAGGACAGGGTACACATTGACATTTCCAACACTGTTATTCAAAACCCCACAAGTACAGATGTACAAGGTATTATTTACATGATTGCCAATCAATCCTTGAGTGAGATCTCTCGCTATCGTTTTCGCCCTCAACATATACCTTCCACCCACCATCTCCTTATCATGACATTGTACGTACCAACCAAGGAAAATGTAAACACGAAAATGGCGATACTACCTCATCGCTGATAGCATACTATATCTGGGTACGTCATAAATGTGACCAATAGTATGAGAAACTAATGGTCACGAGGATGACTAGTAGTGAACCCTTACATACGTATGTAGTAAGCTGAAGAATACCATCCCAGGTATTGGGTGGACTGTACATTAGTGTGAAGATTCCTCATTCTCCTTGCATTGTATGCTTGAACTAACTATTGCATAGTACTAGTATGTGTGGTTGAGCATGAGTACATGTAATTGTGAGGCTTCGGTATGTGTGTTAGTTTGTTGGCTTTTTCTTTATGATGTATTCACTTAGTCTAGGAAGTTAAGGTTATCTTTTCTGTAGTTCACCTTTTGCTTTAGTAGACCGTACAGGTCAGTGTCTAGCCATTTCCAATCCATTAGCATTTTGTCTATCTAGCAGTTTTGTACCCACTATTAAGTATTTTCACTCATCTGGTCTTTTGAGTCAAAGGTTCTTTTCACTTGTGGTTTAGTCCTCAAAGAGTTTTGTATCATCCTTTAATCTTTTAAAGGTCATCCTGTTTAGTTTTCTATAAATATCGCCTCACTTTTTGGTTGTATTAAGTTGGCTTAAGTTGGCTTATGTTGGCATGTGTTGAATTGAGTTGAATTCAGTGAACTAGTTGAACAAGTGTTCGAGCCAAGAAGCTTCAACTTCACATTTGGTGTCAGAAGTGGGATCCTTTTGCTTCAGTCGTTAGCGAGGACCCCTGTATCTGTAGAGTGTTTATGACCACAAGGTCAGGGAGACAATACCAAGAGAGAGAGGCAATGGAAGACACAGTGGCAGAGGCCCCAGGTGTTGCCGAATTACTCAAGATCATGATTGATGATCGAAGGAAACGCGAAGAGGAGATCGCACAAGAACGAGAGAGACGGGACCGAGAGATGGATGCCCGAGTACGTGAGATGAGCCAACAGATGGAGCTCATGAGAGAGTTGGTTGAGAAGAACCAGAATGGACGTGAGGGCCGGGAGAATGTCCTTACGAGTGGAGAGCACCTGCGCCTAACCAAGCTGAGTGATCAAGATGACATTGAGGCCTACCTTACAACCTTCGAGCGGATGATGAAGGCCTACAAGGTGGAAAAGGCTAAATGGGTCTACCTGCTTGCACCCCAACTGACGGGTAAAGCACAGCAGGCCTATGCAGCAATGGCAGGCGAGGACGCTGGAGATTATGATAGCCTGAAAGGTGCTATTTTGAAACGGTATAATGTCAATGACGAGAGTTACCGGATGAGATTCAGATCAGTGGCGAAGCGGCAGGAGGAGTCCTACCAGGAGATGGCCACCAGAACAATGGATCTGTTGCGAAAGTGGACCCGCCATTGTGATGATATGGGGGAGGTCCTGGAGTTGTTTGCAGTGGAACAACTTCTCAATTCGCTACCCAGTGGAGTGCGGATCTGGGTCAGTGAGAGGAAGCCTAAAAGTGTAGCAGAGGCAGGACAGTTAGCAAATGACTATGTTCAAGCTAGGAGGTCCAAGGAGGGGTCACGGACAGAGGAGCCGAATGGCCCTAGGACCACAGGGCATTCAGAGAGGCAGTGTTTCAAGTGTGGCAAGTCAGGTCACATGTCACGTGATTGCCGGGGAAGCAATGACAAGAATGGAACGAAGAAACCAGAAGAGAAAGGGACCAGTGTGCCTAGTCAGCAGAGCCCTAGGAAAGGCGAGAGAGATGGGCCTTGGTGCTTTGCTTGTCAGAAAAAGGGGCACTATGCAAGTCAATGTCCCTCCAAGCCAGCCATGTTTTGTGGCAATCGTACAACCCACCTGGAGGAACCACTGAGGGCAGGATTTGTGGACAATCTTCCAGTGGATCGAATCCTCCTGGATACAGGAGCAGCAACGACCATGGTGCACAGGGATTTGGTAGCTCCCAGGAAGATCTCTGACAAGACGTTGGAGATTCGGTGTGCCCATGGGGATGTTACTATCTATCCCACAGCGGAGGTGAGTATATGTGTGGGAGGATATTCTTTTTCAGTGCAGGCTGGTGTATCAGACAAGCTCCCAGTCCCAGTCTTGCTAGGCAGAGATGTCCCAGATCTGGGGAAACTACTAGAGGGAACACCCGGGAGACAGGTGTCAGAGCCAGCCGAGCAGGTGGTAGCAGTTGCTACACGGGAGCAGAGACGACGAGAGAAGCAGCAAGAGGAGGCTAGAGTGGACAAGGAACAGGAATCCGGAGTGTCAGCGAAACCCCTGGAACCAGAGAAAATGCCCTGGGATGCATTTGATGACGACCTGTTTGGGACCAGCCACTCTAGACCGCATTTGTCGAGGAGCCAGAAACGGAAGAATGGACAAGAAAGAGCAGCGCACAACTCCAGGGAAGAGTGTGCCCTGGATGTCAACCAACAGGATCTTCGAGGAATGCAGCAAGAGGACGAGACACTGAAGGTCATACGTGAGTCCATCGTGGAGAAGCCCAATGGACAGTTCTTCTCCCGCCAAGGGATACTGTATCGCAAGGCCAGACCTAGCAAGGATGCACCAGACGATGATGTGGAGCAACTGGTCCTACCCCGGTCAGTTCGTAGGACAGTGCTAGAACTGGCCCATTCTATCCCTATGGCTGGACATTTGGGAAGGAAGAAGACCCTGGAGAGAATTCTTCAGAGGTTTTACTGGCCCACAATCTTTAGGGATGTGGAGGAGTTCTGCCGCAGCTGTGGAGAGTGCCAGAAGACTGCACCAGGAAGAAAGCAGGTGGCTCCCCTGGTGCCACTCCCCATCATAGATGTTCCATTTGAGCGGATCGCCATGGATATCGTTGGGCCCCTACCCAAGAGTCGCAGTGGGAATCGCTACATCCTGGTCATATGCGACTACGCAACCAGATGGCCAGAAGCTGTGCCCTTGAAGTCCATTGATGCAGAGCACATTGCAGAAGAGCTGATATCTCTTTTTTCACGGGTAGGAATCCCTAAGGAGATCCTTACGGATCAAGGATCCAATTTCACATCGAGATTGTTGAAGGAAGTATACCGTCTACTACGGATCCAACCCATCCAGACCAGCCCCTACCACCCTCAGACAGATGGTCTTGTTGAGCGGTTCAACCAAACCCTCAAGTCAATGTTGAGGAAGGCTGCCTCTGAGGAAGGTAAGGACTGGGACAAGTTGATTAACTATGTTCTGTTTGCATATAGGGAAGTGCCTCAGGCGTCAACAGGATTTTCTCCATTTGAATTGGTACATGGACGTGCTGTACGGGGACCTTTGGATGTCCTTCGCGAGTCCTGGGAGGCACACCCACGGAGCAGTGAGAGTGTGGTGTCTTATGTGTTGTCGGTGCAAAAGCGTTTGGAAAAGATGTCCAATCTAGCCCAGGAGAATCTACAAAGGTCGCAGCAAACCCAGAAGAGATGGTATGACCGAAATGCCCGAGAGCGAGAATTCAAGGTTGGAGATCATGTCCTAGTTTTGCTACCCACTTCATCCAACAAGTTATTGGCCAAGTGGCAGGGACCATATCCTATACTAGAGAAGTTAGGCAAGGTCACCTATCGAGTGGACATGTTCGACCATGTGAAACGAAAGCGGGTGTTCCATGTCAACATGCTTCGCAAGTGGCAGATGCCAGAATCCACAGCTCTCTTTGTGGATGTCATGGACCCAGATGTGGTCCAAGGTGAACTGGAGCTCTGGGATGACGAGAACCCAGATGATGGTATTACAATTTCTCAGCAGTTATCTGCTAAGCAGCGGGGTCCACTCCGGCAGTTGTTGGACGGGTATCGGGATGTGCTACAGAGTACCCCAGGGAGAACTGACTATGCAGAACACAGCATCGACACTGGTGAGTCTTCTCCCATTCGTTTACCCCCCTACAGAGTACCCCATGCGTATCGGACCGAAGTCGAGGAGGAGTTACAGGCCATGTTGAAGGCGGGAATTGTGGAACCTTCATCCAGTAGCTGGGCAGCCCCTATTGTACTGGTCAAGAAGAAGGATGGTTCCCTGAGATTTTGTGTGGATTATCGTAAGCTGAATCGCCAGTCCAGGATTGATCCCTATCCCATGCCACGGATTGATGATCTCATAGATAGGATTGGGCAGGCGAAGTTCCTCACCATACTGGATCTTGCCAAAGGGTATTGGCAGGTGCCAATGAGTCCAGAGAGTAAAGAAAAGACAGCCTTCATTACTCCCCAGGGACTATTTCAATTTACCGTGATGCCTTTCGGATTACAAGGTGCGCCTGCAACATTCCAAAGGATGATGGATCGGCTTTTGAGAGGTCTAGAAGCCTATGCCGCTGCCTACCTTGATGATCTTGTGATCTTCAGCCAGTCATGGGAGGCGCATCTTGAGCAGGTACAAAGAATCTTGAGTCGATTACGGGAAGCTGGACTGACAGCCAAACCAAGCAAGTGCCAATTTGCCATGCAGGAATGCATCTATTTGGGCCACATTGTTGGTAATGGACTTGTCCAGCCAGAGACCAGCAAAATTGAGGCAATTCAGAAGTGGTCTACCCCTGAGACTAAGAAACAAGTCCGTGCCTTTCTTGGTCTCACTGGTTACTATCGCAAGTTCATTCCGAGCTACTCTGCAACAGCAGCTCCCTTGACAGACTTGACAAGAAAGTTTGGTCCAAACAAGGTCAATTGGACGCCCCAATGCGAGGAAGCTTTCCAGAGTCTCAAGAGCAGCTTGTGTAGTAACCCTGTGTTGTACAGCCCCAACTTCGAGAGAGATTTCATTCTTCAGGCAGATGCATCAGAACGGTCGGTGGGTGCTGTATTGAGTCAATGTCAGGATGATGGAACTGAGCATCCTGTGGCCTACTTTAGTCGCAAGCTACTACCACGAGAGGAGCACTATTCAACAGTGGAGAAAGAGTGCTTGGCTATCAAACTAGCCGTGTATGCATTTCGTGTGTATCTACTTGGCAGACCCTTTCAGATTCAGACAGACCACAGAAGTTTGGAATGGCTGGATCGACTGAAGGATACCAACTCAAGGTTGGCTCGTTGGAGTCTTGCCTTACAGCCGTATCAGTTTACTACATCTTACCGAGCAGGACGCCATCATAGCAACGCAGATGCATTATCGCGAATGGAGACGCGACAGACTGCCGTGTCGCAGGAGAAGGGGGGAGGAGTGTGAAGATTCCTCATTCTCCTTGCATTGTATGCTTGAACTAACTATTGCATAGTACTAGTATGTGTGGTTGAGCATGAGTACATGTAATTGTGAGGCTTCGGTATGTGTGTTAGTTTGTTGGCTTTTTCTTTATGATGTATTCACTTAGTCTAGGAAGTTAGGGTTATCTTTTCTGTAGTTCACCTTTTGCTTTAGTAGACCGTACAGGTCAGTGTCTAGCCATTTCCAATCCATTAGCATTTTGTCTATCTAGCAGTTTTGTACCCACTATTAAGTATTTTCACTCATCTGGTCTTTTGAGTCAAAGGTTCTTTTCACTTGTGGTTTAGTCCTCAAAGAGTTTTGTATCATCCTTTAATCTTTTAAAGGTCATCCTGTTTAGTTTTCTATAAATATCGCCTCACTTTTTGGTTGTATTAAGTTGGCTTAAGTTGGCTTATGTTGGCATGTGTTGAATTGAGTTGAATTCAGTGAACTAGTTGAACAAGTGTTCGAGCCAAGAAGCTTCAACTTCACAATTAGTTTGCATTCATAGTTTCAACAGTCAGCAATGGTGTTGTCATGTGATCAGGTACACACACACACAAGACATGAAACGCATCAAAACACACCAAACACAACATGGGGATAAACAGCATCAGTTACAAACAGAACCTTGGTCACATCACATGATACAACAATACTGTACATTGGTACTGTGTATAGGATGGAGTGAGAGGGAGTGGTGGGGAACTTACATCTTCTCCTCTCTTCCTCTCCTGCATGTAAACAATAGAAACATCACAAAATATAGTGCATGTATCATTATGACAAAACGACAATAGCAATAGTTGATGGTAGCACTATGAGTATTCTAATACGAGGTGTAGGATTTAATAGTCAAAGTTACATAGAAATTTGCACATGTAGCTTGTTTTGTCAACCATGTGCTGTTGCTAAGTCCTGCTTGTCAGGTGCACCTCAATGCAATGTGTCACAATCTCATAGATTGCTTGCATTGTATGGGAAGGGATGTTTGGTACATAGGGCTAGATAGCTACAAGGCTAGACATACATGGAGATAGACAGGTATAGGGCTAGACACACATGGGGGTACATGGACACTGATCTACTACTAGTACGTGGAGTTTAGATGGACTGCCTGCAGTGTGTACATTCCTACATCCTCCAGCACAACCTACTACATAGCACTGCATTGTACTTGTGTGAGGTAGGAATTTCAACACAGCACACAGTAAACTACTAATTCATTCACAGGTATGTTAAGTAGTATAGTAATCAGACAACACACATCTACCATAGTACGCAAGTACACATATTATACATAAATACAGCAACTGATGATATATAAACAAAACATACTATCACACCCAAAACGGGCATTGTTCAGGTTTTGCATTAACAAGATACAGAGTGGCACTATTCACATGAATGTCAAACAGTCTTACCTATATTACCTCATCGCTGATAGCATACTATATCCCGGTATGTCATGTAATGTGACCAATAGTATGAGAAAGTAATGGTCACGAGGATGACTATTGATGAACCCTTACATACATATGTAGTAAGCTGAAGAATACCATCCCAGGTATTGGGTGGATTGTACATTAGTTTGCATGCATAGTTTCAACAGTCAGCAATGGTGTTGTCATGTGATCAGGTGCACACATACGCAAGACATGAAACACATCAAAACACACCAAACACAACATGGGGATAAACAGCATCAGTTACAAACAGAACCTTGGTCACACCACATGATACAACAATACTGTACATAGGTACTGTGTATAGGATGGAGTGAGTGGGAGTGGTGGGGAAATTACCTCTAAGACTTCTGTTCAATACCATAACTGCAAGTAAACAATACAAACATCATAAAATATAGTGCAATAAATGTATGATAATAATATTGTGACAAAAAGACAATAGCAATAGTTAATGGTAGCACTATCAGTATTCTAATACGAGGTGTAGGATGGAATAGTCAAAGTTATATAGAAATTTGTACATGTAGCTTGTGTCGTCAACTGTGCACTGTTGCTGAGTCCTCCTTGTCAGGTGTACCTCAATGCAATGTGTCACAATCTTATAGATTGCTTGCATTGTATGGGAAGGGATGTTTGGTACATAGGGCTAGATAGCTACAAGGCTAGACATACATGGGGATAGACGGGTATAGGGCTAGACACACATGGGCTACATGGACACTGATCTACTACTAGTAGGTAGAGTTTAGATGGACTGCCTGCAGTGTGTACATTCCTATATCCTGCAGCACAACCTACTACGTAGCACTGCATTGTATCTGTGTGAGGTAGGAATTTGAACACAGCACACAGTAATCTACTAATTCGTTCACAGGTATGTAAGTGGTAGAGAAATCAGACAACACACATCTACCATAGTACGTAAGTACACATGTACATAAATAAATATACATCAATATTGCAACTGCCCATACATAAAGCAAACAAATGATAGGAAGATCACACACAAAATGGACTTTGTCCTAATCTTTTATACATCCGAATAGATATGGATTGGCATTATTCATACAAATGTTAAAACAATAATATTTCGGGAATATCTCTCGCTATTGTTTTGGTCCTGAGTGTATACCATGCACATACCATCTCTTTATCATGACATTGTACGTAACACCAAGGAAAATGTAAACACAGAAAATGGGAATACTACCTCATTGCTGATAGCATACTATATCCAGGTACGTCATAAATGTGACCAATAGTATGAGAAAGTAATGGTCACGAGGATGACTAGTACTGAACCCTTACATACGTATGTGGTAAGCTGAAGAATACCATCCCAGGTAGTGGGTGGATCGTACATTAGTTTGCATGCATAGTTTCAACAGTCAGCAATGGTGCTGTCATGTGATCAGGTACACACATACACAAGACATGAAACACATCAAAACACAACAAACACAACATGTGGATAAACAGCATCAGTTATAAACAGAACCTTGATCACATCACATGATACAACAATACTGTACATTGGTACTGTCCATAGGATGGAGGGAGTGGGAGTGGTGGGGAACTTACTTCTTCTCAACTCTTCCTCAACTGCAAGTAAACAATAGAAACATCATAAAATATAGTACTACCTCATTGCTGTTGCATACTATATCCGGGTATGTCATAAATGTGACCAATAGCATGAGAAAGTAATGGTCACGAGGATGACTATTAATGAACCCTTACATACGTATGTAGTAAGATGAAGAATACCATCCATGGTATTGGTTGAACTGTACATTAGTTTGCATGCATAGTTTCAACAGTCAGCAATGGTGTTGTCATGTGATCAGGTACACACATACACAAGACATGAAAGGCATCAAAACACACCAAACACAACATGTGGATAAACAGCATCAGTTACAAACAGAACCTTGGTCACATCACATGATACAACAATACTGTACATTGGTACTGTGTATAGGATGGAGTGAGTGGGTGTGGTGGGGAACTTACCTCCAAGACTTCTGCCAAATGCCCCCCCTGCAAGTAAACAATAGAAACATCATAAAATATAGTGCAATAAATGTGTGATATGTATCATTGTGACAAGAGGACAATAGCAATAGTCAATGGTAGCACTATCAGTATTCAAATACGAGGTGTAGGATGGAATAGTCACAGTTATATAGAAATTTGTACATGTAGCTTGTGTCGTCAACCATGCACTGTTGCTGAGTCCTGCTTGTCAGGTATACCTCAATGCAATGTGTCACAATCTCATAGATTGCTTGCATTGTATGGGAAGGGATGTTTGGTATATAGGGCTAGATAGGTACAACGCTAGACATACATGGGGATAGACGGGTATAGGGCTAGACACACATGGGGCTACATGGACACTGATCTACTACTAGTAGGTAGAGGTTAGATGGACTGCCTGCAGTGTGTACATTCCTACATCCTGCAGCACAAACTACTACATAGCTCTGCATTGTACCTGTGTGAGGTAGGAATTTGAACACAGCACACAGTAATCTACTAATTCATTCACAGGTATGTTAAGTGGTACAGAAATCAGACAACACACATCTACCATAGTACGTAATTATAGTGCAACTGACCATACATAAACCAAACATAGGATAGGAGGATCACACACAAAACGGACTTTCCTCAGGTCTTGCATTCACAAGATACAGAGTGGCATTATTCACATGAATGTCCAACAGTCTTACCTATACTACCTCATCGCTGTTGTATACTATATCCGGGTACGTCATAAATGTGATCAATAGTATGAGAAAGTAATGGTCACGAGGATGACTAGTAATGAACCCTTACATACGTATGTAGTGAGCTGAAGAATACCATCCCAGGTATTGGGTGGATTGTACATTAGTTTGCATGCATAGTTTCAACAGTCAGCAATGGTCTTGTCATGTGACCAGGTACACACATACACAAGACATGAAACACATCAAAACACAACAAACACAACATGTGGATAAACAGCATCAGTTATAAACAGAACCTTAACAACAATACTGTATATTGGTACTGTGTATAGGATGGAGGGAGTGGGAGTGGTGGGGAACTTACAACTTCTCTGCCATTCTTTATCATCTGCAAGTAAACAATAGAAACATCATAAAATACAGTATCTGTAATTAATGGATATGCAACATACCAACAAAAGTACATTCCTAATTTTAGCCCAGCACTATTAGCATTCTACATAATAGGGGGCTTACGATGCAGCATGGAGGATAGGGAGAAGTCCTGATTCAGCATATTATGCATGTAACATGCACAATCAACCACGGTTGCTGAGTCCTGCTTGTCAAGTGTACCTCAATGCAATGTGTCACAATCTCATAGATTGCTTGCATTGTATGGTAAGGGATGTTTGGTACATAGGGCTAGATAGGCACAAGGCTAGACATACATGGGGATAGACAGGTATAGGGTTAAATATACATGGGGCTACTCAGACACCATTCCACATGTACTTTAGATGGAGTGGGTGTACAGTGTGGAAATCCCCACATCTTACAGCACAACTACCACACAGCATCATTATATGTACCCTACGTCACAAAATTTTCATGTACTACTGCAAAATTTGTCCCAGGAGGGTAGGCATAATTTTTTTGTAAGTTCTAATTTGGCTATTACACCTGTTTGTTGTGCAATAGCCTAACCATATTATGTCATCGTAAGATTCATTTGTACTGCTCGAGTAGATGGACTGTTACACAATACTTTTCACAAGCGTGCATGTGGTGAAAATGAAATGGTTTCAACTAAAAGGCAAAATGGAAGTAGACCCCGCTTAATATTCTTTGTCACGTTTAAATATGTATGCCTAACTCTGGTTTATGAGGCAACAAGTGAGAAACTTGTACACTCGATATGCAGAGAGCGTTGTTAAAAGACAGTGTCATAGGTCACTCAGATACAAAGATTTTTTCTCATCTTTGTTCTTCGTATATTAGACAAGGGTGCCTAATCCACCCGCAATCTTCGGTGTTGGATAGCAGCCATATTGGTATATAATGCACCAACATTAGATGAATAAATTAAGAATAATAAAAATTAATAAAAAATAGTTTCAAGGAACAAATATTTCAAGTTCATCCTATTCATGAAATCCACAAAATTACAATTGTGAAAATTTCACAGCGTGTATAAGTATGCATGTGTGGCAGTTGCGAGTAGAAATTAGGAATTAGGTACATTGCATAATGATGAGAAAATGAGCTTCGAATTTCCCTAACTTTGTTTTAGCCTCTTATAAAAGGTATCTAATAATCTAGTAATGACCTGGGCTTCTATTTGAAGCCTGGAACATGTAGTTTTGTACTGTTACTTGTACTAACCTCGCCAACCATTTTCGAAGTACAAACAAAGGGGTTATTTGTTGTTCTACAGCGTGCAAAGGAACTTTTTGTCACTAAAATCTGCTAACAGCCGCAAGTTTTGCACTCAAAGTGAACCAGCCACTTCTACTCCTCCTCCTACGTCTATTCAAAGTTGTTAGGTATCTCTGCGAGCATTTTAAGACTGAGTTGTTCGAAGAAAACCTCGCCCTAGTGAGCTTGGCCGATTTCTGGTAGCCACTAGCAGTTTTGTAGTCAAAGTTATCGCCATTTTACCTATTTTTACCAATGCATTGATACCTAGATTTACCTATGCATTGAAAGCTACAAGAAGTATTTGTTTCACTGTCCCATTGTTCTTTACACCCTAAATAATGCAGTTTTTGTTGGCGCCGTTGGACTGGCGGCCATTTTCCCCTTGTATTTTGGCCACAATTGCGAGCAGAGGAGGACCTTCTAGGGGATCATTTTACACAAATTTTGGTGGAGATTGGTACTGAAACTTTCAGGACTATAAGTCAACATGTCAAAAAACATTTTTCTGCAAAAAAGTGAATTCCATGTCCCACACCAAATTCTTCATTTCTACTCCCGACTGCCACATGTGCACTGTAGGAATTCGCACACAGCACACAGTATAATCAAACAAAATCTCTTGGAACAGCTACAACACAATCAATCACAAGTCGTCCTCATGCACTATTATACATGGTTCTTACCGGGTATAACCAACTCTGAGGGACCACTTGTTTGTTCCTCAATGCTGCATTCCACTACTACATGTGTACAAGAGAACAATACAAGTATAACTGTCAATGAAACTCACAAATGATTTTCACAAGGACATTAATTTGGCGCTTTCCACGTGGCCTAATCAACTCGTAAAAATTATTTTACTATTGTTTGTTTATAGGCAGTCATTTTCAGCAGCTCCACGTGTTGAAGTTGTGTCCGTGCATTTCAGTTTCACTCTCGTCATCAATGGATAAAGCCTACAAGTGGATTCTCTGCCTTAACTGAAGGGTTATTTGAACTACAATGTGGTATGCTAACGAGGAGGTGCATAAAGTCAACATCAGTGTAGTTCACCTGCAAAGTGCAAGGTAAGATTGAAGAGTACACTTCCCTGCATGGAAACGCACCAGCAGTCCACTGATTCTCCGAAGAATAGGCTTTACCATTAATGAAACGGAACACACAAAAGTCCAATTTTGCGAAAATATAAAAATTCAATGCTAAATTATACTTTGACAACTTTTGAAGATTCACAAAAATTCCTATCAGTGAAAAATTCCTCCCTATAATACGGTATTATCTTCACATCAACCAGGTGTAATATTACCATCAGAATGACTGTACTGTGGGATATACATATGTAGAAAGAATAAAATTATGATTATACAGAAGTCAAACGTTATACAAGCATGATCCAGGAGAACAGAAATAGGGCAAAACAAGATAATTGGAACACTGGGTTAATTCAGGACGAGGTTTTCATTTTTGGGTTGCCGGAATGCAGGCAGGCACACTAACCCTATCATATACCGTATACGTCAGGAAACATTAAACAGAACATCAATTTGAACAGAAAAGCAACATCATCAATTAGCAGCTGTTTTTAATGCGTCACTGAGCGTGTCTCAGACGGATTTGAGTTTCCAGGACCATAAGCAGCCCACAAGTTTTTTAAACTCGAATTACTTGTTTGCTATGGATAAGCTGTCTGGCTATACTTACAAAAAATGCTGAATTTATGCACAATTCACGGAATCAACGATGAGCAGCAATAATTGCAGTTGACACAGCTTTTAACCCACTGTCCTGAATTACCCCACTGTTCCAAATTACCCCAGTTTACCATATCATTCAACATTCACAACAATAAACACAGTACTCACAGAGGTTATCTCCCTTCGAAGGTTGATTCTCTGGTACATCACTCATTGCTGCCAATCCTATAAACATGAAACAGTAATCAGGCAATTTCAACAAGCACTAAAATCATTGACAAATCCACAGCTACATTGTTCTACACTTATCTATTGGACATCAAGATCTGCACGGCAGTCAATCTCACTATTTGCAACAAAGGACTGCTTCACTCGAGTAATCAATGAGAAGTACACACATACACATGTTAATGAAAAGTACACAGAAAACTGTGTTCTCAACAGGTATCTTAAGACATGTCAGTCCAGTATGCCTTCTTTACTATTTGTAGGAAAAAGTTCATACATTCCTGGATTGTTCAAAATCTACGTACTATGTTTAGCACATCATGTTAGTGTCCAAAACTGAAGCTGCAGGCAATCAGTGATGCATTGTCATGAAAATTTCCTAACATACAGTAATTTATACTGTATGGTACATAGGGCTAGATAGCTACAAGGCTAGACATACATGGGGATAGACAGGTACAGGGCTAGACACACATGGGGCTACATGGACACTGATCTACTACTAGTAGGTGGAGTTTAGATGGACTGCCTGCAGTGTGTACATTCCTATATCCTCCAGCACAACCTACTACGTAGCACTGCATTGTACCTGTGTGAGGTAGGAATTTGAACACAGCACACAGTAAACTACTAATTCATTCACAGGTATGTTAAGTGGTACAGAAATCAGACAACACACATCCACCATAGTATGTAAGTACACATAAACATAAATATTGTAACTGCCCATACATAAACCAAACATAGGATACTATTAGGAGAATTACATACAAAATGGACTTTGTTAAGGTTTTGCATCCACACGATACAGAGTTACATTATTCACATGATTGTCAAACAATCTTTGGGGAAGATCTCTTGTTATCATTTCGCCCTCAACATATACCTTCCACACACCATGTCCTTATCATGACATTGTACATACCAACCAAGGAAAATGTAAACACAGAAAATGGCAATACTACCTCATCGCTGATAGCATACTATATCCAGGTACATCATAAATGTGACCAATAGTATGAGAAAGTAATGGTCACAAGGATGACTAGTAATGAACCCTTACATACGCAGGTAGTAAGCTGAAGAATACCATCCCAGGTATGGGGTGGGTTGTACATTAGTTTGCATGCATAGTTTCAACAGTCAGCAATGGTGTTGTCATGTGATCAGGTACACACATACACAAGGCATGAAACACATCAAAACACAACAAACACAACATGTGGATAAACAGCATCAGTTACAAACAGAACCTTGGTCACATCACATGATACAACAATACTGTACATAGGTACTGTGTATAGGATGGAGGGAGTGGGGGTGGTGGGGAACTTACTTGTTTTCTTCAATTCCTCCCCTGCACGTAAACAATAGAAACATCATAAAATATAGTGCAATAAATGTATGATATATATCATTGTGACAAAAGGACAATAGCAATAGTTAATGGGAGCACTATCAGTATTCTAATACAAGGTGTAGGATGGAATAGTCCAAGTTAGATAGAAATTTGTACATGTAGCTTGTGTCGTCAACCGTGCACTGTTCCTGAGTCTCGCTTGTCAGGTGTACCTCAATGCAATGTGTCACAATCTCATAGATTTCGGTAACACATATTGTTAACCTTACTGTGATATAAATTATAGTGTTATTTTTTTTTCTTTCTTTATTCTAAGGTCTACATGTCTGTCTTTTGAAAAAAAAATAAAAATAAAAATAAAAAAATCTCATTGATTGCTTGCAATGTATAGTAAGGGATGTTTGGTACACAGGGCTAGATAGGTACAACGCTAGACATACATGGGGATAGACAGGTATAGAGCTAGACACACATGGGGCTACATGGACACTGATCTACTACTAGTAGGTAGAGTTTAGATGGACCGCCTGCAGTGTGTACATTCCTACATCCTCCAGCACAACCTACTACGTAGCACTGCATTGTACCTGTGTGAGGTAGGAATTTGCACACAGCACACAGTAATCTACTAATTCATTCACAGGTATGTTAAGTGGTACAGAAATCAGACAACACACATCTACCATAGTATGTAAGTACACATGTACATAAAATATATTGCAACTGACCATACATAAACCAAACATATGATCACATACAAAAAGGACTGTGTTTAGGTTTTGCATCCACAAGATACAGAGTGACATTATTCACATGATTGTCAAACAATCTTTGGGAAAGATGTCTCGCTATCGCTTTTGTCCTCAACATATACTTTCCACAAACCATCTCCTTATCATGACATTGTACATACTAACCAAGGAAAATGTAAACACAGAAAATGGCAATACTACCTTATCGCTGATAGCATACTATATCCGGGTACGTCATAAATGTGACCAATAGTATGAGAAAGTAATGGTCACGAGGATGACTAGTAATGAACCCTTACATATGTATGTAGTACACAGGGTGTTTATAACCGTCTGTTGCTTGTTCTGATTGTGGGCGGTGCTTGTTTTCAACGTCATCAATTAGCTGCTGTTTTTAATGCATCATTTAGCGTCTTTCAGGTGACGTTCGAAATTTCACATATCAACAGAATGGGGGAAGAAGGCGTCTTTTGTGACGCTATGCCTACGTATTCGTGAAACGTCACGAAAATGGCAGTTTTGTTGAGGGCGAAGATAAAGTCGCTTGGTTAGACCTCAGATGCCTTCGAATCCCACCAAATCCTACTTCGATGGAATCTCAAGATGTATCGGTTTGTGAAAATCTTTCCGGGCATAGTACTACAATCAAGCAGTTTCTCCCAATTGGACCATTTATGGCAATTTTTGGCCGTTTGAAGGGTGAAAAAAGAGGTTTTTCGGTTATAACTTTCTTACGGAAGATTATAACCTATAGCCCGGAACGATTTTCGGATAGCTCACCACTTGCTCTGTCTTTTCATGTTGTTCGATATGAATTCAGAGGGATTAAAAGGTGTAACCAAGGCGAAGTTTGTCTGAAACTGCTATGTATTCCTAGCTCACTATCTTTCTTCAGACAATAGAAACAATTGCGAGTTAAGTACCAACATGCGCGGAATATATACAACTTTCGTCCAGTAAGAAGAACTGGGCGAAAATCATGTCAACTAAGTAGAAACGATCGATAATTCGTGCTGCTATTTCAAGACGGCCATTTTTGCATTTTATTCCTGGACGGTTATAAATACCCTGTGTACAGTACGCTTCAAAAAAATCGTGATGCCAACCGAAATCCTCTAACGGGTATTCACGCTTTTCTGGTGACAGAATATCAGTTGCGAAAGCGAAATTATCGCTTCACTGGGCGATTCACAGAAGCCATAATCTGATAGCGTTTATCCGAAATAATCTTTTCTCAGTTCACCCCTTAACCCTCCTACTCTCGTGCGTGCGAAATCTGGCAACTTTTCAGAAATTTTTATAGCTTGAACGTTAGCGCGCATACGGTCATGTCATATACAGATCGACAGCTTGTTTCCTATAGATTTGACCTGAAGAGTAAAACCCTACTATATCCGCTTTATTTGTGGACCAGCCCTTTCCAAACCCATAGTACTATTTGTTACATCAAAATCACCGCATAACACTGGAAAAGGTCTGTAAAACAGTACATTTTCCGTACATTATTGGAAAAATGTCTTCCGCTCGTCAAATGTAGACATGCTAAAACTCTTCTGAAGACTTTGTTTATGGGCGAAAATGGCTTAGATTGGAAGGAAAACTATTAGGAATGTAGTCGAAAGGTTTGAACAAGTTTATATCCTGACAATACTATCTCTATACGTTTCCGCCTGTTGTATTCAGTAATAATACATTTTGACGTGTATCTTAGCAGGAATGTCACTGATAGTTGTTCATCATATATCAAAAGAAAGGCAAAAACGAGCTCTTCTAGATGATGTACAGTTTGTATTACTCATGTTTGCATAAGAACTACAAAAATTCTAGAAGATGAATATCCATTTTCGCTGCAAATGTATTGTGTTTATAATATTATAGTGATTGCGACCTGGTTACCAATGGAAACCACAATTTCTTTTGACTTTGACATTCTTCAACATTTTCCGATCACAATGAGCTCAAACTTGTAAATGTAGACCCAACCAAAGCCTAGAAAAAGCTTTGAAAAAAATCGAATATGAAAAATGTGACAATGTATGTGAGGGTAGGAGGGTTAAATGCTGCAAAGTGAATGTATTCTTCTATCGATTCCTAAGAAATTCGAAGGAGTGACGTTTGTGAGCTATTTTACGAAGCAGCGAATTTCCATATGCTCAACATTTCCTTCACAGCGCCTGCTGGACAGAATATCCATCGCGAAACTTTCCAAACGTGTCATCTTGTCTTTGAAGCTATGAATATACCTCAAGATGTGTCTTGCTGTCACATCTAAATTAATTATTACCTTCATAAAGAGAAATTCAAGTTTTAACGTAAACCGTATTCGTTAGCACTTAGCGGTTGGCACTTAATTTAGCGGTTGTCAAACATCAAATGCCTATATACCGCTAATAAAAACTTGCCTAACGCTAAACGTGATGGAAAGTGTCAAATTTGAACCAGAAAGGGCTATTCTCGTCAGTTTCTTTTTTTATGAAGCGTACCATAAGCTGAAGAACACCATCCCAGGTATTGGGTGGATTGTACATTAGTTTGCATGCATAGTTTCAACAGTCAGCAATGGTCTTGTCATGTGATCAGGTACACACATACACAAGACATAAAACACATCAAAACACACCAAACACAACATGTGAATAAACAGCATCAGTTACAAACAGAACCTTGGTCACATCACATGATACAACAATACTGTACATTGGTACTGTGTATAGGATAGAGGGAGTGGGAGTAGTGGGGAACTTACCTGTTCTATCTCGTTCCTTATCTGCAAGTAAACAATAGAAACATCATAAAATATAGTTCAATAAATGTATGATATGTATCATTGTGACAAAAGGACAATAGCAATAGTTAATGGTAGCACTATCAGTATTCTAATACGAGGTGTAGGATGGAATAGTCAAAGTTACATAGAAATTTGTACATGTAGCTTGTGTCGTCAACTGTGCACAGTTGCTGAGTACTGCTTAGGGCTAAACACACATGGAGATAGATGGGTATAGGGCTAGACACACATTGGACTACATGGACACTGATCTACTACTAGTAGGTGGAGTTTAGATGGACTGCCTGCAGTGTGTACATTCCTACATCCTGCAGCACAACCTACTACATAGCACTGCATTGTACCTCTGTGAGGTAGGAATTTGAACACAGTAATCTACTAAGATCACTCACAGGTATGTTAAGTGGTACAGAAATCAGACAATGTACATCTACCATAGTACATTAAGTACACATAATATTATACATAAATACTGCAACGGGGTATGGATTCTTAATTCAATCAGCAAGACCTGCCAACAATTATCACTTGCTGCTATGATTGTGCAATTGGGCTGTAGTATGACATAATATTGCTCAATCATGGTGAATTCAGTAAAAAGAAGTAGATCAACCTGAATGCTATATTTGGCATGGAAAAAAGATTATTTACTGTTGGGTTTCTTCCTCATCATAACATTGTACTTAACAACTAAGAAAAAATTGTAAATAAAGTGTATGGGAATACTACCTTGTCGCTGATAAGTATGTATGTTAAATGGTACAGAAATCAGACAATACACATCTACCATGTACGTAAGTACACATATACATAAATACTGCAAACTGCCCATACATAAATCAACCAAACATACGTATGATATGAGGATCACACAAAAAACGAACTTTGTTCTAGTTTTTTATACATCTACAAGATATAGAATGGCACTATTCATATGATTGTCAAACAATCTTTGGGGAAAATCTCTCGTTACGAATTTAGTCTTCAACATACACCTTCCATACATCCCTTATCATGACATTGTACATACCAACCAAGGAAAATGTTAACACAGAGTCAAGGATGACTATTAATGAACCCTTACATAAGTATGTAGTAAGCTGAAGAATATCATCCCAGGTATTGGGTGGATTGTACATTAGTTTGCATGCATAGTTTCAACAGTCAGCAATGGTCTTGTCATGTGATCAGGTACACACATACACAAGACATGAAACACATCAAAACACACCAAACACAACATGCGGATGAACAGCATCAGTTACAAACAGAACCTTGGTCACATCACATGATACAACAATACTGTACATTGGTACTGTGTATAGGATGGAGGGAGTGGGAGTGGTGGGGAACTTACATTGTTTCTTCAATTTCTCAACTGCAAGTAAATAATAGAAACATCATAAAATATAGTGCAATAAATGTATGATATCAATCCACAATGATCAGCAATAACGTGTGTAGGTTGCAGCTGACACTGCCTTTGACCCACTGTTCCAAATTAACCCAGTTTATCATATCATTCAACATTCACAACAATAAACACAGTACTCACAGAGGTTATCTCCCTTTGAAGGTTTACTCTCTGGTACATCACTCATAGCTGCCAATCCTATAAGCATGAAACAGTAATCAGGCAATTTCAACTAGCACTAAAATCATTGACAAATCCACAGCTACTTTGTTCTACACTTATCTATTGGACATCAAGATCTGCACAGCAGTCAATCTCTTTATTTGCAACAAAGGACTACTTCACTCGAGTATTCCATGAGAAGTACATACATACACTTGTTAATGAAAAGTACACAGAAAACAGTGTTCTCAACAGGTATCTTAAGACATGTAGGTCCAGTATGCCTTCTTTACTATTTGCAGGAAAAAAGGATTGTTCAAATTCTACGTACTATGTTTAGCACAAATCATGTTAGTGTCCAAAACTAAAGCTGCAGGCAATCAGTGATGCATTGTCACAAAAATTTCCTAACGTACAGTAATTTATAACCAATACTATAGAAGGAGCATGGATTTGTTTGCATAATCACTTTCATAAATGTACCACATGGAAAATGTGTAGCTTTATGTCATTAGAAACAGGAGTGGTTTATCTATAGTATACAAATGCTTAATGAAATGACATTGTATTACAGAGAAACCTCTATTAGAGGACACTTCTGAAATTGGCAAAATAGTACATTTGTTCTGGTATAAGGACACCTCCATACACAGGACAGCTTACTGCCCTCCCAATGGTGCCCTTATTATAGAGGCTTCACCGGCTGTAAGTCAATTCCTCAAACAGAACCCCTACTGCTAACAAAACTTGGGTTTGCGTACATCCTCCACACAGTGTACCTGTGATGGGTAGTGCTCATGTCCAGTACAGTGAACCTGTGATGGGTAGTGCTCATGTCCAGTACAGTGTACCTGTGATGGGCAGTACTCATGTCCGGTACAGTGAACCTGTGATGGGTAGTGCTCATGTCCAGTACAGTGTACCTGTGATGGGTAGTGCTCATGTCCGGTACAGTGTACCTGAGATGGGTAGTACTCATGTCCAGTAGAGTGTACCTGAGATGGGTAGTACTCATGTCCAGTACAGTGTACCTGTGATGGGTAGTGCTCATGTCCAGTACAGTGTACCTGTGATGGGTAGTACTCATGTCCAGTACAGTGTACCTGTGATAGGTAGTACTCATGTCCAGTACAGTGTATACCTGTGATGGGTAGTACTCATGTCCGGTACAGTGTACCTGTGATGGGCAGTACTCATGTTCAGTACAGTGTACCTGTGATGGGTAGTACTCATGTCCGGTACAGTGTACCTGTGATGGGTAGTACTCATGTCCGGTACAGTGTACCTGTGATGGGCAGTACTCATGTTCAGTACAGTGTACCTGTGATGGGTAGTACTCATGTCCGGTACAGTGTACCTGTGATGGGCAGTACTCATGTTCAGTACAGTGTACCTGTGATGGGTAGTACTCATGTCCGGTACAGTGTACCTGTGATGGGTATAGTGTTCAGTTTGTGACATGTAAGGGAAGCAACCAGTGCACTGTGGTCAGCACTTGAGGAGGCTATCAGACAGTACAATCTATTGTATGTAATATACTGTTTGCCATACATTCCAAGTAGTACAGTACACACACGTGGGAATGTAAGCGAATTAACAGAATCAATCAAAAGTCCTCTTCATGCACTATTATATACTGGATTCTTACCGGATGTATCAACCTTTGAAGGGCCACTTTTTGGTTCCTGACTACTGGTTTCCAATGCTACATGAAGGCAACAATGAAAGTAAGTAAAACTGACAATTACACTGAGTCTCACAAAATAAGCATATTGGTGTGATTTCTATATGAACAATGTGAGACATCATGGTCACAATGTTGTATACAGTATGCACAGCCTTGGATCAAAAAGTCAGTACTGTGGGACATATGTACACACATATTACATAGAAAAAATTAATTGCGATTAGACAGAAGTTGAAAGATATAAGAGCATAAGCAAGACAATAGAAAAAGCAGTCGGGGATCAAATTCACAATTAAACACACACTACTCACGGAGGTCATCCCCCTTCGGAGGTTTACTCGCTGGATCTTCACTCATAGCTGCCAATCCTAAACATAAATAAAATCAAAAAAGAACAGTTACTGCAATAAGAGTCACTGCCACATCAAATTATACTTTATCTACCAACATCAAACATTTAGCCTACATCAAGATCTGCAAGGCAGTCGAACACTTTCTTTGCAACAAAGGACAGCTTCATTCAAATCATTCGTGAGAATGATGTACATCAGAAGAAGAGGAAAGTAGAAGATGTACACTAACATTACAAAATTCCAGGAACAAGGCACACTATGCTAAATGTGTACATGTAGCAAGCTTTGTTTGAACTGGTCTTCCCAACACAACCCTGTGCATTCTCACATGAACAAAAGCTCACTACCTGCAATCAAAGGTCATTGGGAGATGGGGGACCTTTCTATTGCTCTCAGAGGGGCAACAATGGACACAAAAATCTCGCTCAGGAGTACAAATGGCGTACAGTGTGAGTTGCGCCCAGAATCCTGGCAGGCAACGCCGAGGAAAAGTTATGTAGGGCCAGAGTGAATACAGGTACTAGGCTGAGATCATAGATACTCTATACTTCGAAGTATAGAGTATCTATGCTGAGATTAACAGAAACAATAGTGATAACGAAATACAATGCAAACTAGAGCTAAAGGTAGCAGATTGGGGGTGAAGGCCACAGTTGTATACATTTATGAACAATAATCACAAAGGGGACGTGAAACCATAGGTATTTGAGGGTCTTTGGTGAAACGCACCTTCAGAAACGTTACACGAGGCGATCAAGGGGCGTTCCGACCTCAGGCACGTCAGAAGTAAGGGGAACCCCCACATTAGTGATTACGCAATACACCTCGGTGAAAAGGCTTTAATCTAGTCCCGCGTAGCCAGACCCATGCTCGCCGTGACTGACGTCAGTCCCCGAAAATGGCCGAGCGAGATTGGGTCTGAGCTACGCCAGACTAGCTTCAATCCTGGTTGAGTGTAACAGTTACAGGTTTTGCCGTATTTTCGTAAAAAGATGGGAAATCCAGCCACTGTCCAACGCCAGTTCCTTCGGTTACAGAAGAGTAAAAATGGAACACACGACAACGCCAGACGTTTTGCAACACTGATCAAGGAAGGAAAACTTAAGGCTGCAATGAGAATACTACAAGGCTGCAATGAGAATACTACAAGATCATATCTTAAGGAAAACTTAAGGCTGCAATGAGAATACTACAAGATCACTAGCTTCAATCCTGGTTGAGTGTAACAGTTACAGGTTTTGCCGTATTTTCGTAAAAAGATGGGAAATCCAGCCACTATCCAACGCCAGTTCCTTCGGTTACAGAAGAGTAAAAATGGAACACACGACAACGCCAGACGTTTTGCAACACTGATCAAGGAAGGAAAACTTAAGGCTGCAATGAGAATACTGCAAGATCATAACAATTCCAGCTCAACACTCCCTCTCAATGATGAAGTAAAAGAAAGTCTACTAAACAAACATCCACCTAGACAACCACCGTCACCAGAAGCTATATTTGAACAGTCCAATGTGCATGCAAATGTTCATCCCATTCTGTTTGAACAAATTGATGGTAAGCTTATCCTTGAATCGGCACTCAAATCAGATGGTGCTGCCGGTCCCTCAGGTGTGGATGCAGCAGGTTGGAAACGTCTGTGCTCATCCTTTGGTCAATGCTCTGTGGACCTGTGCAATGCCATTGCACTTGTCACAAAGAGAATTTGTACATCCTACGTTGACCCAAATGGAACCTCTGCTTTAGTTGCCTGCCGACTAATTGCTCTAGACAAATGCCCTGGGGTGAGGCCAATTGGGATTGGAGAAACAGTCAGACGGATAATAGGCCGTGCCATCCTTTCCATCCTCAAACCATCAATTATGGAAGCAGCCGGTTCAAAGCAGTTATGTGCAGGTCAAGAAGCTGGCTGTGAAGCTGCGATACATGCGATGCGGGATATTTTTGAGAACAATGCAGATGCTGTTCTTTTGGTGGATGCAACCAATGCCTTCAACTCCCTCAACAGGGAAAATGCTCTGAGAAACATTCGAACAATATGTCCATCACTTGCCACTGTACTGATTAATACATACAGAGAGGATGTGCCCCTATACATCAATGGCCAGACACTTTTCTCACAAGAAGGCACTACACAAGGCGATCCGTTGGCCATGGCCATGTACGCACTCGCAGTGACACCACTAATCAACAAGCTGCAAGATCCAAATGTCAAGCAGGTATGGTTTGCAGATGATGCTTCAGCTTCTGCTCACCTACACTCACTGCGAAACTGGTGGGACGCACTATTGAAACATGGCACTGCTTATGGGTATTTCCCAAATGCAGAAAAGTCATGGATAATTGTCAAAGAAGGAAATTTAGAAGAAGCCAAAGAAATTTTTCAGAACACTGGGATAAATATCACAGTAGAAGGTAGAAGACACCTAGGTAGTGCTCTTGGAGACACCGCATTCGTGGAGAGATTTGTGCAGATGAAAGTTGAATCATGGGTTGGAGAAATTCAATCGTTAGCTGAGATTGCAAGAACTCAACCCCATGCTGCCTATGCAGCCTACACACACTGTGTCATGAGCAAATGGAACTTTCTCATGTGCACATTACCTGGAATCTCCGACCTGCTACAGCCTCTCGAAGAAGCTATTGCAACGAAACTCATTCCTGCTATTACTGGTCGTTCTACTATCAGCGCCCTGGAAAGAGAGCTTATATCACTCCCGGCTCGCCTTGGAGGTCTTGGAATGCCTGATCCAACTCAGCAGGCGGATCTACAACACCAAAATTCACGACGAATTACGGCCTCCATGGCAGCCCTAATTATCCAACAACACCAAAATGTCCCTGAACAACCAGGCGATCAATCCAGCACGAAATATGAAATCCACAAACAGAAGAAACAACAAGAAAAGGAAAAGCTAGATGATCTGATGAGCAAACTTCCACCTAACATGAAGAGGGCTACACAGATGGCATGTGAGAAGGGAGCTTCAACCTGGCTCACTGCACTTCCTCTAGAGGAACATGGGTTCTTTCTTCATAAGGGAGACTTCAAAGACGCGCTAGCTTTGAGATATGGATGGCAGCCAACACGACTACCCAAGAATTGTATTTGTGGACAAACATTCTCTGTTGATCACTCACTGACATGCTCATGTGGTGGTTTTCCAACCATCAGACATAATGAAATCAGGGACATTACAGCTGAGCTTATGTCTGAAGTATGCCACAATGTTGGTGTAGAACCGACATTGCAACCACTATCTGGAGAAACACTCAGACATGCTACTGCTAATCGAGAAGAAGGAGCTCGCCTTGATGTGGTAGCAGACAACTTTTGGGGTCGAAAGCAACGTGCATTTTTCAATGTAAGGGTATTCTACCCCCTAGCAATGAGCTATCGTCGCACCCCACTAGAGTCTTGCTACAGAGCTAAGGAGAATGAGAAGAAACGGTCATATGATGAAAGAATCAGGGAGGTTGAAGGGGGAACGTTTGCACCACTCGTATTTTCAACATCAGGGGGAGTTGGGCCATCAGCTGATGCAACCTACAAAAGACTAGCCACATTAATTGCCGAGAAGAGAAACCAATCCTATAGTACCACCATCAGATGGATTCGATGCCGTCTTACATTTGCATTGATCAGATCAGCCCTGCATACTCTGCCTGAGAGGACACCGATCTCGGCAAGGACGCCCTGACAGGAGTGACCAATGACGTGCAACAGATCTGGACATGATTGTGGCCACTGCAGAGAGCCACATCTAACTGTATAGAGTATTAAACAATGCATGATGTTAGGTCATATACATAGATAGTATTTATTAGTATGTATTTAATCAAATAACCACAGATCTCGTACCCAGCCCCTTCCGCCGGGTAGAATAAAATGGCGGCCGGCAGAAGGTGCTGGGTACGAGACTACCAATATTTGGTAACTTTATGGCGCGTCTCATATACCATTGCGCAATGCATAATAATTGCCGCCCCACCCTATTCTTGCGCAATGTCCATTTGCAATTGTCGCATACTTGTTGATGTTGAAGCTTCTGGCAGACAAGAGGGGAGCTTTAAGAAAATTATAGTCAATTAACCGTTGATCATGCATGGGTGGGAGCGGAGCACTATAGCACATATACATGCATATGGTTGCAACTGGGTTGTTGGATTTTATATACATGCATTATACTTAGCTTGAGAAAGGTTGTGCCTGTGCATGGGCTTCAATATTCCTCATAAAATCATGCCCGAGTCAAAAGTGTGAGTGAGGGATACAAAACACCCCCCATGTCAGTCAAATATAATATACGGCACACAAGAATACATTTGATCTGCAAATCATACATTATACACACATTTGTACTTACAGTCTTAGACTACTGTATGTTTACATTATAACCAATATAAAACAATGTATTATTCAATAGAATAGATAATACTACTACTTATATAGTCCTACTACTAACAAGCAAATGCAAATTCATATTAACTCATGTATGTAAAAATGGTCGAAAACATAACAATTCTGTAAAACATTACAAACAAGTCTTCTCAGATGTTCGAAATTTCCATTGTAGCCTATGTGTAAGAATGACCCTATATACATAATGGACAAGTGAGGTTGAGAGAGGAAAAATGCACTGGAAATGTACTTTTTAGTAATATGGCAGTTCATGCAAAATAACACGAACATTCTTCAGCATGTATGGACACAATGCGTTCAACTTATACTACAAAGCCGGCTATTCAGGACACTTGAAAACCTGGACATGTGTAAACTGGATGTTGGGATGTGCATGGTACCAAATTCTCATACACATACAGTGAAATCCAATAACTAGGACACCACTGGGAACAACAGTTACTGATTGTCTAATGGGTACAGCCACAATGCATACTAAAGTATGGTAAGAGGCCCTCCATAATCTGACAACCTAGTAATCTACCAATATTTGCAGGTCCTGTTGAGTGTCAGATTAGAGAGGTTTACACTGTACTATGAAATGTGGTGTTAAGCAAAATGATTCCTAAACAGACAACGCGTACGTAAATACCATACCTCACCTGTTTACTGGAAGTGCACATGGTCTTTCTCTATCTGTTCTCTCACACTGTTGAAGGATTTGCTCACCTTGAGCTTAGCGCATAATAAGCTCCAAGATGGATTTGTGGTTACCTCTAACCAATGCTCTAAGACCTGTAAGCACTTTGTAGTGGAGTCCTCAGAAGTTTTCATGATAGCTGCAGTTTCATGCTGGATCCCCAGAGCACAACCAAGTAGTTTAAGTTGAGTTTTCAACTCATCCAGGTACGGCAGAAGATCAGTGGTGGACTTTATTGCAAGATCTGGACCTGAACAAAGAGTGATAATCTGAAATGTAGACAGACATCAATATATATATATATATACATGTGTGTACTATACATGTGTGTGTGTGTGTGTGTGTGTGTGTGTGTGTGTGTGTGTGTATGTGTGTGTGCATGTGTGTGTGTGTGTGTCTGTGTGTGTCTGTGTGTGTGTGTGTGTGTGTGTGTGTGTGTGTGTGTGTGTGTGTGTGTGTGTGTGTGTGTGTGTGTGTGTACGTGTGCGTGAGTGTGTGTGCGCGCGTGTGTGTGTGTGTGTATGTATGTGTGTGTGTGTGTGTGTGTGTGTGTGTGTGTGTGCGTGTGTGTGTGTGTGTGTGTGTGTACGTGTGCGTGAGTGTGTGTACGTGTGTGTGTGTGTGTGTGTGTGTGTGTGTGTGTGTGTGTGTGTGTGTGTGTGTGTGTGTGTGTGTGTGTGTGTGTGTGTGTGTGTGTGCATATCTGTGTGCATGCATGTGTTTGCATACACATCATTTGAGTAATTAACATATATAATATTAGAATCCCATTCACAACAGAAGGGCTCTATACATAGGGCTACATATATAATTGTTGTACATGGTATATTGCATAATTTTCACAAAAGTTTGAATCAAACGTAGGATAGCATAGTTGTGGCTCATGGACTACAGATTTGAAAGGCTGTCCACAAGAATACATGTACAAAAAGGGCTAAAATGCAGAATCCACGACAGTACCAAACCACAAAGTTTAACTTTTATAACCAATGGTGACACATGACTACTCTGTGATAGTTGCATCAGAGCTATGTATTGCCAGAAAAGGCTTGAAGGGCTATTGCCATGTAGTATAGATTGACTGTCACAACATATTTCATAAGCCTTAAATTACAAGAACTATAGTGAATACAATGAACCAATTTGAAAGCATAATAGTAATCTGAAGAAACGGACATCACTCCATGTTCTCCAGTTACACCCATGGCTGAAATCTGAAATTATATTTTCACAAGTGAACCAGTCCCCCTATGACTTGCCTTGCATGATATTGGTCTGGCCATGGCCTGACAAACCGAACCGGTTCCATTGGGCCTGCATATTATGTATATTCCTTCATTCACACAATTAAACACACCTAATATGCGCACACATGCAAACATGTACACTTTCAATTGCAGCCTCTGGGGATGAATGAAGCTCATGCTCATGGAGAAACATGGCTGTCCACAAAAACATAAGTATGAAAGGGATAAAATACAGGAACAACAGTACAAAAAATTAATACAGGAAAACATGAAAATTAGCACCTAGTACATGGTATATAGGTACATGCATGTATAATATTAATGATGATCTAGCTATACTACAGAAATATATGGGACACACACAGATCAGAACCAGCAGACCGTGTTTGCAGTTCGTCAGGCCATGGATAGGGGTTGTCACTGGCACCCCATTTGTACAATGATCCACCAAGAAAGATATCAGGGAACGTACATAACTTTTTCACCAGGGGGGGGGGGGGGGGTAACCACCCTGAGTAGGAAAACTTTGTAGCATTTTTTGAGGTTGTTGAGTCCGTGCCAGTCTAAGCCTACATGCACAACCTTTCACAGTGTGAGCTAATAACAGATTATTTTTAATTGTGTCCAATTATTTTTTTAAGGGTACCTAAAGCATAGCTGATTTCGAGGCAAAACAAACTGAGGCCAACTAATTAGTTGGCTTTACCACAAGAGTCAACTAATTTGTTGGATGGATGGGCCAATAGTAACAATTCACTCAAATATGGCACATTTGTGGGTGGCCAGCTTGTTATTGGTACACCAAAGAAAAAACTGCAGCTGAAATGAGGCAATCTTGGCCTGTTATGCTTATCCTTAGATACATCCAATTTCTGCTACACAATCTGAGTCATTGAATTGCCCAAGATTTAGCACAATAACAAGCTTTGTTTATAAACTCTCCAGAAATGTTATGAAAACAGCGTAAAAGACAGACATAGTGGAGACTAGATAAACAAAATTGGAAAGATTAAAAAATAACCTGTTTAATGTATTTATAGCCATAATATCACTATAGTCTGCAAATTATACTTTTTGTTAATTTATCCCTTTTCAATTGGTGTTTAAATTTTTTTGGCGTGTACGTCATCTTGCAGGGACCAAGTTTGTGGATTTGTCCTTTTGTTTACTTTACTTGGCTTGTTTGAATCGAAAAAGTTTAGTAACTAGAAATATCTAATAAGTGAAGTAGTATTTGATTCGTCATTGCCCATTTGGCTGTTTTGAAGCTGTTCACTGGTGAACAGAACGTTCCTCCTGCTAAATAGGTAGAGTACACCGAAGAAGTCTTTACTGCGCTTAGTATGACAATTTTTGTACCTGGATCTGCAGAAATGCTCTGTTCATCGGATATCAGCTTCAAAGAAGGCTAGCTCTTGAATAAAGTTATCTGCTATGAAGTAAATGATACATAATAACTTTTATTTTACTCAAAGTCAAATTCTCTAGTGGGGAGGGGGGGGGGGCAGTTATGATAAGTACGGCCCTGGATAAGGTGATTTCTTAGCAAAAAAGCTGTATCATTGTAAAGATAGCTCTGTCAATGAAGTTTATATTTCAGCTATAATGGTATTTTGCAGTGTAAGTATTTACTAGCTGGATGTTCATGTAAGCCTCCCTAATTGAGGGGCTTGTTTCTAAAAATTGCCTTAACATTGGTCTGGCCATGGCCTGATCAACTGGACCATTTCCACCTGGCCTGCATATATGTGTATATATTCCTTCATGTATTCACATACATAAACACACCCAATATGCGTATACAAACATGCACAATGTCATATGCAATTGAAGCCATCTGTGGAAATTCAAAACCTACGATAACATAACTGTAGCTTGTGCTCATAGAGAAACATGGCTGTTCACGAAAATAAAACACGAAAGGGCTAAAACACAGGATCCATGACAGTGTCAAACCACCAAACCTAAGACATGTACAGTATTACCCACTTTTGGATGGATAGTGGGAAGATCATGCAAACAATGGGACACATTACAGAGACTACTACTACTCAATGATTGATTGCATCATGATATGTATAGCCATGCAGAAAGGCTTGAAGGGCTACCACCTAAGTCCCTCCCTGTATGTACTAGGTTGACAAACTACAACTTATCCCAAGACAAAAGGACATAATACAACAAATAATTCTTCCCTGCTATACCTGCAATACTGCACATTGAATGTACAGCACACCATTTTACCTGTGAGAGGCTCAAATTGTGAGCGGCTTTGCTTAGAATCACTGTGATGCCTCTTGCTTTTAGTACCCTTTCCCCTTTCTTCATCACTGTCACTGTAATCTTTATAGTACGATGTCTGGCCGTGGCCTCTAATACTCTTGGATGATCTGTGTAGTGTGGAGAAAAGTACATACAGTGAAACTTGGCTTAGTATATACGTACCTGGAAGTGCACACAAAACTATCAGCACTTATTATCAGATGTACTTACCATCAGGGTTGAAATATGTACATGAGATATATACAATGACAGAATGAGGAGTACTAAGTATTTTGATCCAGGATTATTGTGCACTACTAAACCAGGTACTTACTATAAGCAAGTCCACTGTAATACTATAAAGTGCAGTTTCCATTGCTAATATCCTTGTGATGGAATGGTACCTGCACTTGTGTCCGTACATGATTAGAATACATAGAATTGTACATGTGGTCAGAATACAGCTATAGCTGTATGTAGCATGGATATGCCCTTTTTCTTTTTCACGCATGCATACACTAGCTACTGCATGCAAACACAGAAATTGACATTTTCAGCTGAATCCGGAAAAAGGTTGAATTTGGGAAATTTCCACTTAACCGATTAATACGCCAATTATGCCATATGGCGTAATGCAGGTTATGGCCAAATACGCCATATGGCGTAAGAAAAAATGGCAACCGTAAGAGTCGTTGTAACTCCGCTTAGGAAAGCCATATTGCCTTCTAACTAGCATCGAAGATAGCCTGGACAACGCTTGACTAAATGATATGCGACAATTGCACAAAGGCCGAGAATCGACAGTAAACGAACGAAAAGTCTTCGAAGCAACTTTGGCACTGGGCGTAAGAAAAAATGGCAACTGTAAGATTCGTTGTTATTCCGCTTAGGAAAGCCATATTGCCTTCTAACTAGCATCGAAGATAGCCTGGACAACGCTTGCCTAAATGGTATGCGACAATTGCACAAAGGGCGAGAATCAACCGTAAACGAACGGAAAGTCTTCGAAGCAACTTTGGCGCTCGTGTTACACGTTCTTGTAGAGTATCTTCTAAGTTCTAAGCTGCTGCTTAACCGGAGAGAAAACTATCGGTGCTTATTTCAAGCTTCTGCCGTAATTTTTGCTCTCGTTTAAACGTCCTCGCTTCCTTCACCGTGGGTAGGCTTTTCGCATCTATTTAGTGATTCTACCCAATAATACGGAAAAAGGAAAGGGAGATTCCATCCAATTAACAACAAGTAATTCGAGTTAAAAACTCGTGGGGGCTGCCGCCCCACGCACTCTAATCACTTGCAAAACATTGGAGTGTAAGTGCACAGCTGAACATTCATTGAACATACTGTTTATTGTAACTGGACGATTGTTTTGAAAACAATTGCCGTATTAGGCAATTGTTTTCAAAACAATTCCTATAACTCATTCCTGTATAAATTCATATTTCTCTATTACTATTATATAAATTCTCTATTATAAGACTTTTCTTCAAATCCATATTATATATATATATATATATATATATATATATATATATATATATATATATATATATATATATATATATATATATATATATATATATATATATATATATATATATCGGACGAGCGTTACACACCGGAAGTCCAAATGAAAACAATATAGGGGCTGTCGCAAAAAGTACAAACTTAGAAATTACAAGGTAGTACTAAGTGATGCAATGTTAGCCTGTATAAATTAGTGAAATTGCGCATACACCAGTCATATATTGTGGCATAGTTAATATTGCATGGCATCAGTGCAGTCACAGAAAACAATACACAAACAGGAGGGATATTAAACAGACACTTTATGTAACTGCTGCAGCCTCCTTGCATACAAGAAGCTGAAATCATCACTATGATTTATATCTATGACAACTTTCCAAAAAATACACTTAGAACAAGGGTAAGTTGTACGATGGGCACTGGACTAAGTGGGCAAATGGCGAGACGGGCAAATATGTGACTAGACAAGCATAGGACTATACATACATGAGACTTGTTGGGTATAGGGCAAGACAGAGTTGGACTGAGTGTACACTGTGCAAATTCCTATATATATATCCCACATGTGTAGCACATGTGCATGGGATGTACAGGACTTTGCTCGTCATACAACCTATTAATAATAACCTTGTTCAAAGTGTCTATTTGGAGGATACGTTTTGATTAGGTTTTGTAAAGTCCTGATGTGTGTCAATTCTACATCATTTCAACATTTTTTTAAATGCCAATTATGGTTTTTATACAGCTTAAAAATAATGATATACCCATACATACGATGAGTGGGTGGATGGGGAGACGTGTCTGAAGTTCCTGAATTATCTGCAAAGGAAGATAAGAAGGATGCACGGATGAGGAAGAAAGTGAAGTACAGAGAAATACATGCATTAACATTCACTGCAAACATGAAGTAGTATGTAGTGAAGTAGTAGAAGTACAAAGGAGTATAAGTGTTGATGGCATTGCACACAAAATTAATTCAATGTATAATATATCATTCAAAAAAAAAGCAAAACCATGTCCATGTACATCATGTGCATGCACAAGTGTTTCTCTGAGTTTGCATATGGGTACACACCCATGCATGTACATGTATGTGGTGTGTGTGTGGTATGTGTGTGTGTGTGTGTGTGTGTGTACGTGTGTGTGTGTGTGTGTGTGTGTGTGTGTGTGTGCGTGTGTGTGTGTGTGTGTGTGCGCGCGCGTGTGTGTGTGTGTGTGTGTGTGTGTATGCATGCATGTGGTATACATTAATTGTCTGTACAATATACGGGTTTGAATTCAAAACACAATCCGCACCTGACAGTTTACTTTCTTCTTGTTTGCTGTCTATGGCATTTGTTATAGCAGCGATACCAAGTGCAGCCAGAATTGAACCAGCAACCGCACACCCAACTGCAATTGAGGTCAGAAGAAATTATGTAGCAAGCTCAACAGGCTATGCAGATTTGGCAAACTTAAAAGACAGCTGTATGGAGGCCGAGTGCATTAATATATAGAAACATTCAAGTATATATGTCCTCACAGAATCTAAAATGGACATCCATTGTATATAATATGGCAGGGGAGGGAGATTAATCCGTATAGGATTATGAAATTGGGATACATTGCTTGATAAAAGAATTTTAGATGATTAATATACAACAAGGAGAATGCATTCGTCCATATAAGGGAACCGATAGAATTTTAAACTAATCCATAACACTGTCAGTGCCTCCTTCATGTGATTCACCTGAATACAATAAGGATAGTGAGATTCGAAGTATTTTTCATATTGTCATATATGATATGACAATATGAAAAATACTCATATTGTCATATATGATAATCTGTATTTTCCCCTAAATTTTCTTTTATTGTGTGACTGTTCGCTTCATATAAATGTCCATATTATACATATATACATTAGCATTTTAGTGCAGAAATATATATAGCAATACAAATCCATACAAATTATTATGATAATCTATTATAATTAGTAGAAACAGTGCCAAATTTATACAATACAAACTAAAAACTGGAAACTGCTTACCAGTGACTATGCCCCCCACTGTCGAAGGCTCTTCTAGATCTGTTATAATGGTAAATGCAACAAAGAAGTGCATTGCGGGGTTGCAAATATGCATATTAAAACAGACAAAACCATCATTCAACATTTACACAAATATAGCTTCAGGCAATTCTACATACACACACACACACACACACACACACACACACACACACACATGCACACACACACACACACACATACACACACACGCACACACACACACACACACATACACACACACGCACACACACACACACACACACACACACACACACACATGTGCAGATGCGCACACACGATACATATACATGCACAAAAACAAGCATGTAAACATAAACACATAATAATATACACAACACACACATTATATGCACACACACACATGCACATCTGCGAGTTACATTATTTTTGTATTATCATGTAAAGCGAGCATTTCAAATTATTGAGTTTAATGTCTTTCTGGCATGTTGTTTGTCAAGAGAGCAGATGCAAGAATCTGTATTTTCCCCTAAATCATGCAGGGCATGCGTGGGCTTCGCTTACCCAACCACATCTGCTCATAGCATGTAAGTTGTGTCAGTAAGTTAACACGGTATTCAATAAATTAGGGTAGATTGTACACAAATTAACTATAGTGGGTCAGATATATGGGATTTTCGGATAAACTAGTGTCGGATAAGTGGGGGGTGACTGCACTCTATCATAATGTGACTGTTTAACCCCCTTTCGTTCGCGATAAAGTTTTTCGCATGTACGTCATCTTGCACGGACCACGTTTGTGGCTTTGTCATTTTGTTTATTGTACTTCGCTTGTTCGGATCAAAATAAGTTTAGTAACTAGAAATATCCAACAAGCGAAGCAAGATTTGGTCATGATTACCCGTTTTGACTGTTTTTGAAGCTGTTTATCGGTGAACGGAACGTTCTTCCTGCTAAGTTAATAGAGAACATGAAAAAGTCTAGATTGCGCTTAATACGACAGTATTTCTGCCTGGTCTTGCAGAAATGCTCTGTTCACCAGTAATCAGCTTCAAAGAAGTCGAACTCTAGACTAAAGAGGAAGGTGTCCTGCCGCAAAGACAGTGTACTACAATACTTGCTTGGAATGTATGCGTCGCAGATCAGACTTGATCCCGTGAAAGCTATCCATATGATTCAGTATAAAAATAGGAACAATCTCGATCCTGTCAAGCAAATAATATAAAGCAAACTAGAAACTCTGTAGACTGCTTACCAGTGGTAACGGTCTCCGGTGTTGAAGGCTTTTCTGCTATAATGGTGAATTCAATAAAAAGTGTAATGTTGTAGACATTTTGGAAGTGATAAGCCATCATAGAACACACACAGATACACATTTACAAACACAAATACACATGAGGGCAAGCACTTGCACACACACACGCACACACACACGCATGCACACACACACGCATGCACACACGCACGCATGCACGCGCGGACGCACGCACGCACAAACACACACACACACACACACACACACACACACACACACACACACACACACAAAGTTATTTAGACATAGACATATCCAGTATGAATATTCACCATATTATCAACATGTACCCAGAGCATAGTATTTAAATAGCATACAAAACAGTGAATTTGCTGCCATCCTGGGGCCTGACCAAAGAAGCTACTAATAAAAAAGGAGGACGTAATGTCGTCTGGATCAGGTTGTGACTTTTTATACATGATGTCAATCTCAAAGTGGATGATTTGGTTCAACCTTCCAACTGGATGCTGTCGTTAAAACATATCTACCCCAAGGCTGTAGGAACTGGCACGGCTGCCAGTTTGCAGGCAAGACTTTTAAAAAATTATAAACTTCTACATTAGAAGAGTTTAAGATAGCCAGTAACAATTCTTACCAAGGTAAACCTTCATCTTGACAGGTTCAATAAGTATACATAATCAAAATAGAGGGAGAAAGTCGGAAAAGCTTTAAAGTTCTAGTGGTTATTGCGGCCACCGAACGCCATCTTTTCACAGTTTTTTAAAATTTTGGCCTAACTATGAATATCATTGTACTGTGTGGGATGTGCAACACCACGAACAGTACAACAGATTTGATCAGATTTTACTGTTTGTTGAAATGAACATATAATTTGTTAGTGATAGGGAACAATGTCATTGACCTTTTGGCAAACGTGAATATTGGCTGCTGTGTAATATTATGCAGTGTGCCATTCAGCATCAGCTTTCACAATTATATGAAAACCAACTTCTTTCGCATACACTAAAATTTAAGGTGTATGTTCGCCATACCACATTTTGAGAGCTTCCTACGGTTGTACCGTACTTATATTCAACTCTCAGTATGAATATTTTGTCCTTCAGTCTCAGTATATCATTCGTTAAAGTGCATGACATCATAAAACACAATTTATAATAATAAACACATTCTTATTTAAATCGTTAAATTCTTATTTATGAGAATCAGCCTAAAGGTTACAAATTTGGAACCCCCAGTGGTTTACCAGCTGCAGCAGCTGTACAATCTGTAGCCAACACAGTGTTTACTAAACATTGGGCCATTGTTTAGAAAACAATTCCTTTGATCTTTTCTTTGATCTGGTTAAGGGTTCCAAATTTGTAACCTTTAGGCTGATTCTCATAAATCAGAATTTAACGTTTTAAATAAGAACGTGTTAATAGTGAACATTTTACTGTATAAAAGGTAAATATCTAATTAGATAGTCTGTGTAAATATTCTAATTTTGACTCACCTGAAGACATTGGTGTAGGAGCTGAAGAATTTAACTCAAGATGTATATTGGCAAGCAAGATAAATTCTGCAATGTAAAGAATACAGATCAATTAATTTTCCAAAATCTCTCACACACACACATGGCTACACACACACACACACACACACACACACACACACACACACACACACACACACACACACACACACATATATACACACACACACAAACACATACACACATGTGCACACACACATACACATGCATGCACGCATACAAGCACGCATGCACACACACACACACACACACACACACACACACACACACACACACAGACATACACACACACACACACACACACACACACACACACATGTATGCATACATACACGCACGCACGTACACACACACGTACACACACATGTATGCATACATACATGCACGCACGTACACACACACACGCACACACACAATTGCAAGTGTACAGCGTTATCAGGCTACACTAGATCTCCCTAGTACATATCCCTACATATAATATAATATTATGCATTAACTGGCTGTCCTAAAGGTCAGTATGCCATCTAGAAAAAAGTGTATTGCATAGGTGATAAGTATCGCTAGTCCGCTACTCAGACCCTCCTGCTGGCCACCATTTTTTCTACATGCTGAGAGGGTTTGGAAAAGACTGAGGCCTAAACTGTACCAAGGGGGAGGGGTTGCAGTGATTAACAGACAACTTCAATTTGCCAAACTTCAATAAATTAAATAAATAAATTGACAATTTTACACTGCACTTCAATGCCAGTATGGTATATCCAGGTAGGAAATTATGGTAGCAATTTCATTATGGCACATTCAAATTGCAGAGAGACTATACTCTACTGGAGGCATATTAGCAGCTAAATACGAGCCAATCCAAGTTGAGTGAAAAGCAAAGATTTGCTGCAATGGCTTCATGCATGGGGGGGGATGGTTTCATTTAGTTTCCCACTAGGTATGTCAAAACTGTTATTACAGCAGGCTCGCCCGGCTCTTTTGACCAACTGAGAGGCCTCAGCAGTGATAGCGAGAACAAGCACATAGTACTCTAGTCGGAAGATACATACAAAAAGATATGTTTCAAAAGACATAATTTTTTATTGTCACAGTGGCAAAAATTCTATATATTGGGCGGATGTATGGCAATGAGTTAATGTGCTAAATATGATAGAGTATGATAGAGTTGAGTTGATCATGTTAACTTAGTCTACAGTAAGTTATTGGATGTACAGCATTTGAAAACGGGTTAGAGGGGATAGCAATTGTATATTGGCAAGCAAAAAAAGTATGCAATTGTGACTACCACAGTCTAAAGCGTTTGGGGAGAGAGGGGAACAGATTCTACGGGTGTACTAAGTGAAACTATCACAATGCATGAAGGGCTTTGCATATATGGCTGGTGGCTAAAGAGACTTATATGTATACAATAGTCAATGCTGACACTCTCCATCATTGTTTCGGACTTATTGTGCAATCCCTTTTCTATACACAAGCACATGCCCTTGTGAATAGCAACAGAGCAGAAAAGATCATGTATGCACAATTATTGGCCAGCAATAATGACAGTAGTCACGTGCACATGTGCTTGGGGTTTACAGACCCATGCAAGAAACAGAGCTACCAATTGCAAAATTAATACCATTAAAAAAAACAAAAGTGACAGCAACTGCTTCCTTGAAGTTCATTCTTCAGTAGTAGGCTGGAGTTTGGCAGGGTCAGAGTGAGAGAGACACTTGACCAGTAGTCAGTGTGTGCAGTTAATTGTGGAGAAAATGAAGTGCACCAAGGACATCTTCTGTGAATTATGGAGATATTACAGGGGAAAATCCAGACACTGTAGGGAAAGGGAGTCCATCAGTCCAAAAGGACCTCACAACAAAATGGCTTCCGACACTCAAGAGTTTTAGAAAAGGGCTTCTATACGTGACACTTTCGGATCGATTTCCCTTGTGGTCTAAATATGAACCTTTTAAACAGCGGGCTAGTTTGATTTTGGTTATTCAAGTATTTCACGTTCTTTTTGCTACACAGAGTGAACCACTCAGTCCTTAATCAACGATGTGAACGATTCGTTGCCAGTCCTAAATGAACTCAGTGTAACGTCGGGGCTTATTGGTTGGACACGGGTCAGAGTTGCAAAATCGCGAAAGTTGGATTATCGTCGTAGATACTAGTAGCACTCACTAAACTATAACAGCTCAGTGGCAAATGGCCAAAAGTTGGCGCATCTCGGCAACACGATCGCAACATCTGAGGACCATACACACTCACCTACCCCTATTACGCAGGAGATACGGATAAAAAGACGTACAAATAAAGCGAGGAAAAACTGCAGCACTCACCTTCTAATCGCCAACAAAAACGCTTTAATTTAATTTGTCTGGGATGGACTGTATTCCGGTACTTCAGCTATCCTAGCTTGGCGAGCTCTTACCAAGTACAAACGTAGAATTCACAGTTTCCCGATCTATTGTACAACATTGGAAGATAGCAAAGCAGTCTTGCAAATGGCACCTGCATGGGCACGCCCAAGATGTGATTAGTCTAGCGCATCCGTGCAATTTCGCAACTATTATGCAGACTCTCGAGCAGGGTTCACAAAAGGGAGGTTAATACTCTATACTGTGATCACTGTATGATTTAGAGTCAGCTGTTTGCCTTGTGTAGGTGAGAAAAACTAGCGGCCACTAGCTGACCCAGACCTGTATAGGAAAAATTATAATATACTTCTTGATCTCCCCGGCTGTACAGGCAATTACAAGAAGTTCATAATGGCAGTTACGAAATTATAGACTAGCTGGATTGCTGATAATTCAAGTTAATGGTGGATCTGAAGCTGTTGTAGCTGTGATGACCAAATTACTATCAATTATATATGGCACAGCAATATAGCTAGAGGTTGACGCTATATACATTACTGCCGTGAATAGTACACACAATTGCAAACACACCTATAGAGCTTATAAATGTGTCTGATGTTACACTTTAGACATGACATTACACTTCCGAGTGGCAAGAATGCACGCGCAAGGATAGAGAATATCCCTTCTTTGATTATAACTGAACGACGCTCGGCCGGAAAATCCAAACTTTAGTTAATCGAGGGTTGTTATCCCCTATATAAGACATTAACGGTAAGTGCAAGTTTTTGATTTTGCTGAATAGCATCATTACGCGGACCATTACTGTTGCCTAACCTTGATCTCTCTCATGTTTCTGTCTCATTTTCAATACAACTGTATGGTTAGAATCTGCCTCGAGTGTTTGCATAGAGACTGAGGGTTGGTTATGTTGGTGGGTCAAAATATCGAAATTTACCTTTAGCGTCTTTTATTCCGGTCGAGCGTTCAGTTAATATCAAAAGAAGCTTGGGATAATCTCTATCCTTGCGCATGCATTCTTGCCACTCGGAAGTGTGACATCACGGCAAAAGTTTGACGTAACTGCATATTATAAGCTCTATACAATGACACAAAAAATCACATGCACTGTATATGTATGTGTGAGCACATTGTTGCTAATCACAAGAGAGTCGATATAATTAGATTTAATGTATTTATAATAAATGTTTCAAATATTCAATGAAATTACCATAATAAGCATATAGAAACGTACCTAACCCAAACTTGAAATACGGATAGATACGTACCAACCCATACCGTTAGCGCTATAGCTATGTGGAAAAAACCCTGCAGCAGCACTTACCTTTTGATCGTCGACAAAAAACGCTTTAATTTGCTTTGGATGGCCGATATAAGTCGGTATTTTACCTAGCCCTGGCAAGCTCTAAAGCACCCTATTCCGATTGAGTGCACTGTTATTCGAAGATGATGAAGCAGTCCTGCAAATCATCACGGTGCCTGGACACGCCCAGGATGTGATTAGTCTAGCGCATCCGCGCAATTTCACCATTTTATAAATCTTATGTGCACTCCTAGTAAACTTACATTATCAACGCTTGTCTTTTGTAACACATTGTATATTCCTTGATTTGAGTATATATGTGTCTCTCCCTGAAAAACGTACACAGTGCATGTATGCACCTCGAGCTCTCTATAACGCACGTATATATGTAAAGAAAAATATTATATTTTACAGTTGGGAGGTTTCCACAATAATATGCATGATCAGAGAGTATTTCTGACATGTGCCCATTATTGCAGTCTGCAGCTGTGAGGCTTCACTGCCTACTGCAAGCAGATCCACTGCAGTGACATTGAAGTGTAATAATATTATAACTGCATATTAACGAGCATATAATTGACCAATATAATACACTTCAAGCACTCAAATTCCATCATTCTGCATGGTCGACATGTGCACAATATTTACCCGTATTGTATAAAGCCGTTTTACAAATGACTTCTCAAAACAAGCAATAAAATGGGTAAACTTTCTATTGCGTACGTAAAATGCATAAAACTCTACATCGTTTGCTGTAAATACTGTATAAACATTAAAAATAATATATTATGCATGGACTTTACATAAATACACTACAATTAAATTTTTAAGTAAAAATGCCACTGGGAAGTATATACAAATCAGAACTGATTCAGATGCATGGATCAAAGTATTGACTGTGCATATACATTTGCTGCTTTTGATCCTGGCCAGTGTGCTCTGTACTCAGGTTTTGCCCTTCACCAAAACATGTACAATGAAACAAAGTGCAGAACATAGTGAACATGCAATTCAAACTATACTCATACAGTGTAGCACATGATTCATCTACCAGAGACACAGCGGGTTAACTTATAATTATATATATATATATATATATATATATATATATATATATATATATATATATATATATATATATATATATATATATATATATATATATATATATATATACAAATATGGTTCCAGTGGTAGAAATGGCATTTGACCTTTGCCAGGACAAACAGCTGACTCAACTGATAATATCTTGGTAGGATATTTGAAGGTTGTTCAGCCATTTCTTAGATTATGTATGTATGCACATGTATACATACATAATACAAAGGAATCTTCTGCAGTGAGCCTTGAGATTGGCAAAACAAATTGGCACCATCTCAACTGTAATAACCAATAATGGACACTCAGCTCTTGTTTTAGTAGTCAGCCAAATGGCTGACCCAACTCAATTTTTGGTCAGCCATATTCCGGACCTGTTTTGCTAGGAAATGGCAGATGCCAGGCAGCTATTTCTAGCACTGTCAGGCTCCATACAGGAGCAGTACATGCCCTTTGGTTTCTCAAAGGAGGTGAGCATAAAGGCTATAGATTCAATTGCACATGCAAATCTATACTATCTAGGCTTAACATGTATACAAAGTACATGTCAATTATATTGTACATATTATACTAAGCTTCGATCTCACACTACACAGTATATATCCATCTAGAAATATATGGTCAAGTGAGTTGCTGATTTATTCAGATTACAATAGGGAGATCTAACATTGGAACATGTGCTTAGCTATACAGGGTACCTTACACTATGATCATTCACAAATCCATTAATAGATCAGGGTGGTAGGAACACTAGATCTCTCACAAGTGAGGGGGAGGAAGGTTAATTATACATGGACCATATGTACAGCAACAGATAGCATCCTAGACACATATAGGCTATTTAGCCCTTACGTATATACTCGCTAAAATGAGGGGGCAGGGCTCACTTGTTCCTATGCCCATTTAAACTTTTTGTTAATAATCGGTGTAGCTAGCGGTCATGAAACAAAAATTTTAGATTTCTCAACTTGAATAAATCATGAAAGAGTGTATACAGCACAAATGGTGTGCAAGGATTGATCATAAAATGCATGTTAGATATTATCCATGCTACAGAGCTCTAGTGTGTCAGAAACTGGAAGAGGTTTTGAAGTTTGGCGAACATGATACACTGCTCTAAACTATGCCGTGAAGAACATATATAGTCACTGATTGTGTTTGTTAGAAATTCCTGATCTGAGAACGCACTGCTGGATGTCAGTGCCAGGTTCTGTTCTGTTGTAAGGAAGTAGCTGCTAATGGTTGTAGCCTCGGATATCCAGTTATATAACACTGTAATCTGCCATATTACGTGAAACTGCATGTAATTTGGTAGAAAAAAATTATTACCTGAAGTTACATACGTAGTACATATACATTGCTATAACCTACCCTTACCCTTAGGCCAGTTCGTTCGGAACTTCGAGTGTTCATTTTCTTTAATGGCTTTGCTGAGGCGGAATTTCTTTTTGATCTTTTAGCAGTTTGAGTAGTTTTATTTAATGTTTTCGTTGATTGAGTTGATGCTACTCCTACTCTTTTAGGAGTAGCAGACTTCTTTCTTGTTACCTTTCTTGTCACCTTCTTTCTTGACCTGTTCTTAGAGCAACCAGTTGTACTGTCATTGTCATTAGTACCAAGACCTGCACAATGTAAGACATAGGTTCATATTATGCAATGGTGTGCAATAAATTTAATATACATACATATATAATACACGCCAAGTATACACATGCAATGCACACATGAGCACATGCACACACATACACACACACACACACACACACACACACACACACACACACACACACACACACACAAACACTATACCCACACACACACATACACACACACACACACACACGCACACACGCACACACACACACACACACACACAACTGCACACAACATGCACACATACACACACCTATGGACCCCCCACACACATGTACATAGACTCAAGAACTTGTACATATTCACACACACAATCATGCCCGCCTGCACGAACACACACACACACACACACACACACACACACACACACACACACACACACACACACATACACACATACAAACACACATTCGAATATATGCCACTTGCTATACC
>CAUJGJ010000243.1:180000-195000 GCA_963170055.1 Halisarca cf. caerulea | reverse complement strand
CGCATGCACAAATGACATCCGCATTAAAACTATAAACAATTTGAAAACAAAATAATAGTATTTGTTTTAGTGTGACTCAGTCCTGCATATATGTGGCGGAGAGCTGCCAATCAGTATTATCACAAACATATAACAGTTAGTGAATGTGATTGATCGTTTATGCTAACATGTTCACTACAGTCCCTGCAACCACCAAGAGAGAAGAGTGAAGAAGGCCCACCATAGCCACCAAAAGAATTGAACATTGAATGATTGAACATTTCACACATATAATAACAATTAGCAATGTAGTATGTTTGTTTGTTTGTTGATTCTGTACTTGTGATTACTGGGCCCCCTGAATAGTAGCCAATGGCTAAGTGGGTGTCCCAGTCTAAATAAGATTAATCCGATTAATCCAATACAGTCCCCCCGCCCTCACGCACGCACGCACGCACGCACGCACGCACGCACACACACACACACACACACACACACACACACACACACACACACACACACACACAGGCATATTATACTTAACAAGGCGAAATCATCACTTATATCACGCAGTTTCTAGCCGGTACGTTCCTTGGAATACAGCGAGCTACAAACTATCCCACGGTTAAATTATATCTGCAGGGTTTCGTACTCACTTGTTTGTCTACGAGTTGCAGTACTAGTAGAATAATTCGTTCTTGTATTAGCCGCCATTTCGCGAAGGAGAATTTGAAAACAATCTCTCACTAACCAAGTTGCATTTCGTCATGTAGAAAAATGGCGTGTGATTAGCGATGGATAGTAGTCTGGCTACAAAAGACCATAACATAGCGGTGGCACACGTGTAGGATTTTGAAGTTCGAGAGTGAATTCCTAATCGAGTAAACGTATACACACTTGCAAGTAAGTGGCCAATAACATGCATATAGTCAAAACAATGCCGATCAAAAGTCAATGTGGCACTCAGCAGTGTTGGGGTTGTTAAATATTATTACTATGAAAACTTGTACAGTTACATATACGACTCTGTGTACGTAGCTGCAGAGTGCATGGTGATATAGAGAATATGCCTAACAATATATGAAATATTTTAATGTATGGCAATATGTGTGCTTGCATGTACATGTTATATGCATATTAATGTACAATCAGTCACTTCCCCTTTGGTTGATGTAATTTATCTATCTACTTATCTATCTATATAATAGATACGGTACAAGATATAATAAAGTTGACGTAAAACGAACGCAGGGTGCTTCTGCAGACGCCTATTTAACTGACTGTTTTACGCGCCTGATTTTCTTTTCGTACGGAAGATATACGGGCAAAGAAATGGGTACGCGCATGCATGTGAGTAGCTGGAAATCTACAAGAACAAAATTGGCATGAAGTGCACTTTGTTATGAAATTCAAGCCATTCAAATCAAGGTATCGTCTTCTAAAGGAATGGATGTCTCCCCAAATGTTTATCGTAAGCTCGTAGTCAAGTGTGTACGAGACTCGCGGCGTGTGCTAGACAGCTGTGAAAATGCCACGTTGGCTTTAAGTCATGCAGCATTTTCGAAACATTTTTAAGATTGTTGAATGAAATCAAACGGAAGGCGGAGCTCTCCACTACATTCGACCATGAAAATGCTCACAGCTACATATTATAATAAAGTACAGCGACAATTTAATAGCAGAGTAACAGTAGAAAACACTCAAATAAGTATATACCTAGCTATATATAGAATACTTTCATGTAACATGTCATTATAATAGTTAGTTAGATATGACCTTCACGAATGCATAGGGTTGCTGATCGGAGGAGAGCAAAACCTAATTTGCATCTAACCCATTGTATTGTCTTGCTGTATGGGGTGTGTTGTTTTTCACTCAAGATTGATGCAATGCAACGATAGAATGTAGTGGCGGTGGGGGCCGTACCACCGGTTGCAGACAACACGAGAGGAGTGAAGGAAGATCTCTCTACTTCAAGGATTCTATAGCTTTGTAGTGCCTCCTCATCATGCAAGACTATAGTTTTTCATAGCCAGACCCTCAACTTGGTTCCTCGGATCAGAGCTTTGGGTCTGACTACGTGAGACTAATCATAGCCTGTCAAGCTGGACCAATACAATGAAGGCTGAATGTAGCTAGCACGCATGAACCATCTAGCATATACCGGACTGATTTCTAACCTTGATACTCACACACTGTACAGCATATATATATATTCTTGACAAGCACCTAAAATGCAGGCATAGGCATCCTCACATACAAGTACGTACAATGGTCTATCTCAGAGTCTGTACTATGTGCCATGCATACTAGTACTCTAGCATATATAGCCTTGCAGACCAGAGCTCGCTGTGCCGGGCTGCGCATGCATGCATATGCATGATGCCACAATGAAGGTAAGAAATGCATGGCTGGCTATGCCAGACTACATACATCACACCCAGTGTTGAATTTTTACTGGCAAGATAAATGCATTAAAAATAAATTAACCCTATAATTAATAGTATCAGCCATATTATAAAAATTATTTATAACACGCACCATAATAATAACAAGCACCATAATAATAACAAGCACCATAATAATATATACCCAATGGGTACTAGAATACACTAGAAGTAGAAATATACATGATAAAAGAGACAGACTCTATATACCAAACAGAGCCTAGATGCCCATAGGGCTGATTCAGAAGTGAAATTCTCTGCACAGGCATGCAGTTGTACTCTGGATGAGCCAGGATGAGTCCCATCTTCTGTTCTTTATAATTAGTATTAATTCCATTAGAATTAAAAATATCCACATCCTGCATCATGCTAATTTAAAATTACATGAAACTGTGGAGAATATCTACTGTAACGATGCAGCACTATACTCGATGTATCCCCCGTCCTTTTTGAACCCTGAGTAAGGCCCTGGTCAAAGATTATAATAATATTATTATAGAATATTATACTACTGGTTGCTAAAAAACTTCCCCTAATTTTCATTAATCTGCATTGGAATTGGTAACTAGAATTGTACGTAACGGGACTACAATTGAAATCCCATATATATACTGACATACAAAATACATGGAATTCGCGCAATGCACTATTATAATAGCAGACCAGTCCTAAATAAACTATCCACAGTACACAAAACTCTATACAACTCGGTTAATAAAATTCTTATTATACAAGGTAATGAACAATTTGTGGGTTTCCAGTGTTGCGCTACACCTCAGTTTTCAAGTTCAGATCAGATCTAAGGTTGACCTGTATAAGAGGAGGGTAAATTAATGTAAACATCCTAATATACAGTAGCTTCAAATCATGTGATTTACATGTGACACTTTCACCAAGTGAATTTTATAAAATCAATATGGAGCTTTCATGTTACTTTTCACATAATATTATTAAGTTGACATGGAGCTACACATTGCAACTATAGGTGGATGTGGAAACCTACACCATCAAACACTGCCATGCACATGCATGGGGGTGTTGGGGTGACGCATATCAGGTAACATGTATATACATGTCTTGGTACTCCATACATGCACACACACACACACACACACACACACACACACACACACACACACACACACACACACACACACACACACACACACGTGTACACACTTAAAAGATGTGAAGTTGTAAGTGCAAGAGCTCCTTCAATCTGTTCAGCAAGCTTTATCAAAAGGGACCTCCCAATGACATCTTGCTGTGCTTCTTCTCGCAAAAATTTACAGAATTCTAGCAGTTCATCAGGACTGTCCTTCCTTTCTAGGTACTCTAGAAGTGTGGTTGCTGCTTCATTGGGATCCCTTCTGAGGTCTGCTTTGATTTGAGCACAGCAGTCTGAGTTGATGAGCTCGTAGTCAATCTCCAACAGATCAGCACGATACCTGCTGAGCATGCCCTTGACACTAGCAACAAGCTCCCGACGGGAGAACAATCCTTTCCTCCGTAGAATGTGCGTATACTGGGGACTGGGCCTTTTCATATCGGAGTATGTCAAGATATCTGCCGTTAAAACAATTAAATTAAATTGAATGCAACCAACTATGCTATCCACAACACGCAGACTGTTAAAGACAAACAAGTACTATGTTTATAGTTGACCTAGCTTTGGAGTCAGATTGTACATAGACATTACGTATACAATGTCCTACATACGTATATAGTTCACTTTGAAAACAGTGTCAACATACAGTTTGTGCAATAGTTATGTGATTACCTGATATACGTGCTTGGCTCAGAGTACAAACATCAAGGCCATGTGATCGTCCTAACCCACTAGTAAGGGTCATTGGCCCTAGACCACCACAAATTGATGCTCGTCCTAGTCCACTACCAACAGGTGCTGATCCTAGACCACCACCAATAGATGTCTGTCCCAGTCCAACACCAATAGAGGTTTGCCCCTTTCCACCACCAATAGATGTCTGTCCTAGTCCACCACCAATAGATATCTGTCCTAGTCCACCACCAATAGATGTCTGTCCTAGTCCACCACCAACAGATGTTTGCCCCTTTCCACCACCAATAGATGTCTGTCCTAGTACACCACCAACAGATGTTTGCCCCTTTCCACCACCAACAGATGTCTGTCCTAGTCCACCACCAACAGATGTTTGTCCTAGTCCACCACCAATAGATGTCTGTCCTAGTCCACCACCAACAGATGTTTGCCCCTTTCCACCACCAATAGATGACTGCCCTAGTCCACCACCAATAGATGTCTGTCCTAGTCCAGCACCAACAGATGTTTGTCCTAGTCCAGCACCAATAGATGTCTGTCTTAGTCCACCACCAACAGATGTTTGCCCCTTTCCACCACCAATAGATGTCTGTCCTAATCCAGCACCAATAGACGTTTGTCCTCGTCCATAACCAACAGGTGTCTGTTTTAGTCCATAACCAACAGAAGACTGTCCTAGCCCACCACTCAGACAACTATCAAGCAATGCCTTTCCACCACCCAGGCCAACACCCTGACCACCACTCAGACCACCGCGCAGACCACCACTCAGACCACCGTTCAGACCACCACCCTGACCACCACTCAGACCACCACTACCAAGCAATGCTTTTCCACCAACCAGACCACCACTCAGACCAACACCCAGACCACCACCCTGACCACCAGTCAGACCACCACCAACAGATGTCACCCTATCACCACCAGTCAGACCACCACTACCAACAGATGTCACCCTATGACCACCACTCAGACCACCACCAACAGATGTCACCCTATCACCACCAGTCAGACCACCACTACCAACAGATGTCACCCTATCACCACCAGTCAGACCACCATTTAGTCTAGCAACAGAGGCCTGGAGATCTCTTAGGCCAACACTCAGTCCACTATCACTGGAAGACATCAGTTTAATTCCATCACTCAGACCACCCCCACTACCCACTGATGTTACGCTCAGACCACCACTGCTAGCTGTAGGCGTCTCTCCAAGACCACCAGTCAAATCAACACCACCAGCAGATACTCCTAATAGACCAACACCACCAACAGATACTCCTCTTAGATCATCACCACCAATAGACATCTGTACCAGACCACCCCCAACAGGCGTTTGTCCTAAACCAACCCCAACAGATGTCTGTCCTAGACCACCACCAACAGACGTCTGTCCCAGACCACCCCCAACAGACGTCTGTCCTAAACCACCACCAACAGACGTCTGTCCCAGACCACCACCAACAGACGTCTGTCCCAGACCACCACCAATAGACGTCTGTCCCAGACCACCCCCAACAGACGTCTGTCCTAAACCACCACCAACCGATGTTTGCTGACCACTTGATGAAACATTTACCAGACCTCCACCAACAGTTTTTGTCCCAAGACCATCACCCCTAACATTATTCACAAGTTTCGGGGTCAGCCCATTCCCCAAACCATCACCAAGCTTAAGACCACCAACAGTTGTGTTGCCCAAATACCCCAAGACAGGTTTCTGTCCTACATCACCAGTAGGAACTTTGAGTACTTCATCATTACCTACCACACCGGATCTTGTTTCTAGTTTGCTGGTAATTACAGCCTCTTCTGGTCCACTGATCGTAGATGTCAGTCTCGAACCTATGGTCGTTATAACCGGCAGAGGGTTGAATGGTTCAGTCTTTAAGGGACTCGTCTCTCTGAGAGCTCCAGAAGAAACATAGGTGGGTTCAATGCGGCAAACCTGCACACCAATCTTCGCAGTTGCAGACGAAGAACTATCACTACTAACTGACACTAGAGATGGATTACCATTCACTGGTAGCGTTTCTTTAGATTCAATTCTTGGCGATGTTTCGCCCGTGTCTTCTTCGTCGCTACTTTGCTCGGAGGAAACTACGCTGCCACTTGACTGCATTCAGCTCAAACTAAATGGACAAGAAAGGAGTATAAAGTACTCTACACAATCACTAAAGTCAATAGTGCACCACTTATACTTGTGCCACACGCAACCACAAATACCTGGAAAGGCAAAGGAGAGGGAAATTTTCTTTTCGTAGAATTCAACGCCATCTTGTCAAAGAGGAACGCATGACAATGTCATGAATCTGATTATACCAGGTTGCATGCACTCATCATGCAAGACTATAGTCTCGCGTAGCCAGACCCTCAACTTGGCTCCTTGGAGCGGAAGTTTGGGTCTGGCTACGTGAGACTAATTAAGATGCAGGACATATATAGTCTGTCAAGCTAGACCAATGCAATGAAGGCTGAAAGCGGCTAGCATGGACTGTCTAGCATACCTGACTATTTACAGATTTCTAACCTTGATACTCACACACTGTATACAGCATTTATATTCTTGACAAGCACCTAAAATGCAGGCATAGGCATCCTCACATGTAAGTACAATGTTTAAGTCACATGATAGCGATCGATCATGATCAGGGTTGAAACTGAAAACCATCTTCCTAAACAAACGGTAAGGCTAACATATTTTGTATATTATGTTATTGATATATCAAACCACATGCAGTTACTATGATTGTGTTATACACACACACACACACACACACACACACACACACACACACACACACACACACACACACACACACACACACACACACACAAACACTCCCACAAACACACACACACACAACACACACACACACACACACACACACACACACACACACTCCCACAAACACACACACACAACACATGTACACAATGCACACATTGATCACATCACTGCATCAATGTCTCAACCTCCTCAAAAAGAGTGTTCATTCAATCAGTACAAGTATTAGTCTTACATACAAAAATAGTTTACAGGAAACAAAAAATACAATATTAAGTCCAATTAATGCTCACTTGGTCCTACTCATGGACTGTGATAGTCTAAGATTACAATTAATGATTCTGTCAGACATTTACATACAAAGAAATGCAGTATATACAGCCATCATGAATGCACCTGCAAGATGAGGAGAAATTGCACATTCAGTGAATATAATATCGGATTCCATATCACAGCTTAAGGTGTAGGAACACTCACACCATGCAGTGAGGGGGGGGGGGGGGGAGGCAGAAGGTTCTAGGCATGGAGCACACATTGTCAACAACAACATGTAGATACATGCATGACATTTGGACCTCTACGCTGAGAGTGAAGGGAACAAGGTCCCACTGAGCCCCCTGCTTCCACGCCTGTGGATAACATCTATCAGCATGTAGCTTGTAAATTACCATCACATGCAATCATACCCTACGTCGTAAAATTCTCACAATCACTTGATTTTACAAATCCTGCTCCCGGAGGGTAGGCATGAGTTGTTGTGCACATATTATTATATTCATTTTGTGACTGCACCTCTCCGTTGTGTAATAGCCTAACCATATTACATCATCATAAGACTTGTTTACATGCACTGTTTGAGTGGATAGGGCATTAATTGCACAACATCTTTCAGGAATATGTGTGGTGTGAATCAAATAGTTTTCAACTAAAAAACAAAATAGAAAGGAGACCTCGCTTAATAGAGCTTTCCATATATTTATCGTGAAATATGGACGCCTATTTCTGGTTTGCGAGCAACAAGTGAAAATGATCAATATGCAGTTAATGAATTAAATTCCTGTATGGACATGAAGCTTAATTGCCATTTTTACACACACACACATGCACACACACACACACACACACACACACACACACACACACACACACACACACACACACACAGACAACTTGTTGGGTACAGATAGATGGCACTATCACTCACACAATGAAGGGAGCAAATTGTAGGCCAGCATGTAGTACAGTCATGCTTTAATATTACGTGGCTGGTCTTCAGTGAATTTGAATCAGTCAGGGAAGAGTACTTACAGTCGATCACAGTTCACTGCAGCTTGAACTTAGTCATTAACAAGTGAATCAATCTATACCTAATGCATTAACTGCTACAGACGACAATAAAAACTGCCATGGACGGTAATAAAAACTGCAATGGCCTAAAAATGGCAGTAACTACCACCAAAACTAGCCAGAAGACATGTTCAATACAGTGTGCAAATAGCCTGTAATATTAATCCTTATTATAATATATACTCTGCAAGTTGTTCCTTCTAATAATATAAGCAATTTTGTCCAGTTCAACAATTATACCTCATTTCTGATAAGTTCCAGCCAAATGCACTGTTATAATATACCAAACGGTGTGTGACTAACAGGGCCTGGTGCCATTCTATCAAAAGTTTTAGATTACAGTTGCCCATCCGCTCAACTGTTTCTATATACATGCATTATGCCCATGCAACCACACAAAGTTGTCCTCTGTCACACCATGCATGCAGGTGTAGGATGTATTCCCACAATTTAGCCGTCTGTAAATTGCTCATGCTCACCTTTGCAGTTGGCTATATAGCCTTAGCGTTGCAGTGCACTCTCCATAGCCTTCCTGATCTCTTCAGAGAGGTTCGTCATGTTTGCACTGCTACCAGCCTGGTGGGCTTGACATGTTAGAAATTCGCAAAATTTATCCAAACTACTTCCATCGTGATTGTTTCGGAAATAATCAATCACCTGATTAGCAGCATCAATGTTTTGTCCATTGGCAAGCGATGCCAGAATACTGTGTCTGCAATCATCATCAATCAGGTGCTGGTCATCGCAGAGAAGATGAGTGCGATTGACAGTCAGCATTTTCTTAACACCTTCTGTAAGTTTCTCTCGTGTCATGATCTGGATCACATCATCAACACTGACATTACTGAATTGTGTCCTTTTTTGTGTCTGTCTGTCTGTATCTAGATTAGGTGTCCGTTTTCTTCTGGACCCTTTGCATACAAAGGAAACATAGAACACAGAAATGTGGTGTAAGTACGCACACAAACCTTATTTTTGCAATGCTACCCTGACAATTAAGCAGCGAGCTAACCAATACAATATTACAATAATAGATGTGACCAATATAAAATAATAATTATTATTATTATAATAGATGTGTGGATGATCTGAATACTGCATGTACGTGCTCAATATTTTGAGGAAGCTTTCACTGTTTTCATGGATTACAAGCCATGCACCAAAATTTAAGTCAAGCAATGATGCAATGGTGGTGTACATATGAATAGTGGAAGAGCAGTACCTTCGTTCTGTTGTACTATCAGTATTGAGTGCATATATAGTTTTATTCTATTATCAGATTCCTTTTGCATTGGTGCCATTTCTATGCTCTGTGGTGCAGATCTTTGGCAAGAATGAATGTTGCTTCTTTCGTGTTGAAATAGACGGAAAAGATAGTGTCTAATGCGGGCATGCCATCAGTAACATGCGCTTTCATCTTGTAAACAGTTTTGAGTATTACATGCAACTGATATGGCAACAGTGATGACACTGCTTTAAGATGCTGTACGCAAATTTTGTACTTCGTATAGCCAAAGGGACAAACAGGCTATAGTTTAAGTTTTAATGATCGATTCGATTTGGCAGAAATCATTCTATGCTAGCGCATTTCACAACTTTTCCAGGAAATTTTGCCACTATGATGTACTTTGCGTCACAGACATTGTGTGCATTCAATACAAAGTGTTGCAAATTCTGCAAAGATGTACCGTATATCCTCTAAAAATTCAACACTCCATACTTTCGGCGTCCATAGTTTTGTGTCAAAAATATCTCTGATATTAGACAAAATGGCCATTTTCAAAACTTTGTTGTGTTCTCCAATATGTCGTCTTCCCAAGTTTCAGTGTAAGATTAACTGTAGAATTGAATTTAAGTTTTGTAATACTTACAGTGGTTCTTATTCCTGTGCTTTGGATGCATGGAGTATTCACTGTTTTTGCTCAGCAAGTATAGGCCTACCATCGAGTGCGGGTAAAAAAATGGCGGCTACACAACGAGCTATCCCCTCCAAATTGCAAACCGTACACCAAAGAGATACGTAAACCACTTTAACATTCTTTTCGCTACTTTATAGGATTATTCATAATTTAATCATTATATAGGTACACATAATACCCAAATTCATCAGCTCTCTAAGTATGTATTCGTCACTCAACTCTAAGGTTTCATCAGCCTTTCTGATAGGTGGGAAAACAACTGTAAACTCACCTGTCAGACGAAATTATGGTGAAACTAGGTGTTACGAATTCTTAGAGAATACACAGTATATAAAGAAAGATTGGGTACTCTGATATACACCAACTCCCAGTCACTCAATACAATATTCAATTCTTATGAAAATTCAAATTATCAAGTCACATGACTATGACATTGCCGTGACTGACCTCCTCTGGTCTCAAATGGCACAGACCTGCTTCTTGCCTCCATTCTATGGCAATGTCACATCGAATGTCACCATAAAATGGAGGCGAGAAGAGGGTCTGCGCAATGCAAGACTATTGTAGATAGAGGAAAAAGGTCGGCTTAAATAACAATCATGGAGAGACACTTAATTTATAATAAGACATGGACAATCATAATAAATAGCACTGAACCATGTTATATTAATTGCTCTAGACTAAGGCGGCGTTTACACTAGAACGCTTTTGTGCGAATCCGTTTACGATCGGTGTGTCCCTGTATCGTTTTCGACCCATTTACACACAGCGTTTTTGGAAAACGCATGAATCCAGAAACGACTATAGCCACGTGATGTGCACTTGACGTCTACCGCACGGTAAAAGTAACAATTTTGTTATTTGAGTAGAAATCACTATTCTGTACTTCTACTATGCTCAAATCGTTGGGAAAGGAAGAGTTCCGCTGGAATGGCGAGGAAGCGGCACTTCTTTTAACAGTAACGCGTCAGTCTAAGGTTTACTCTATCGGGTCTCCGGATAACCTAACGGTTGGAAGCACTGACACAATCAAAGTATTATATTCGGAGTCTGAGGTATCCCATTTCGCCGAATACGAAGAGAAGAATACTGGGGTTGTACAAGGCAATCAGGTTCGTAAGAAAAACTAGAAGGAATACGCTAAGACGGCCATCTTCAATGAAGGATCACATGACATTCTGCTGACCGACGTCATCGTTTTCAACTGTAGCATCGTTTTCGCCGTTTACACACGAATTTCTTTGTTGCGTTTTCAGAGGTATCCACTTTGGTTTGCGGATTCAAAAGTTATCGTTTTGGGTTGTCGTTTTTGGCGTTTAGTGTAAACGATAAGGCAAAACGGAATCAAAATGTTCCGTTTTCATGAGAAAACGTTCTAGTGTAAACGCCGCCTAAGTCTACTATCAAAATGATGAACTACTGTGCAACGCTAGTTTTGACTGCGCTTTAGTCACAGTGGCCATATGTACAGAAACGGAAATTCTGTCATAACTAGTTATCATTACAATGTGATTTAATCTGTCTGGTTGTTTGTACAAAAAATATTCAGACACTCACTTAAAGGGGGATCTTGCGAGACACTGTGTTGAGATGACGGTTCATGCAGATTTTTTGATTTCTCATGTGGCCATTGTGTGCCAAAATTTGCATTTTCTATTTGTCTGTGGCTTGGAGCTAAATCCCGATCATCAGATGAGGTACCACTAGATCTATATGGAAAAAGAAATATTCAAAAGTATGTACAATCAATATTATATTATATTATTATTATTATTCTAGTTACATACTAAATGTACACAAAGCAAATGTGAATGTCATGTGAAGTCGATCTGTAAAAAAAGATGGCAGATAACCGCATAGGTGCTAAAGTTCTCAGGACTTTATTTTTGCACATTTCACGAACGAGTCTGCATGCATTCGCGAAACTCAATAGCAAATATTTAGTTAGACACATAGAATAATTGCCCAAAATAAGGTAGGACCTGGTCCATTGGTGAAACTAAAATGACAACGCAGGTGTGACATGTGCAACATGTGCAGTGTTACCAAAATGGCCGCCCTAAAGTTGGCTGAAATCAACCCCCACTTTTCTTGCGTTTAGTGTACTTACGGAATACAAAAAGCATGCAAAACATCGATATGACTATTTAATGCAACAACAGTTCACTTAACTTTGTTGTCAATACTTCGCAAAGCCGAAAAAACGACCACAGATTCGGACCTCAAACTAACTTTAGTGCAAAACCCGGTCATGTAAACCATCGTTTAGAACAGCCATACTTTGTCAAGAATATTCTAACATCAATATCTAAATTTTCACCGTGGTCGAACTTACCATTCTCTTTCGTTCCTGATATGTGCATCAAAATGTTGTTTTTGACACAGAGTAAAACCACAAACTTGTGCACATGTCAGGAATGGAGCATGCTATCAAAATCGACAGCGGTGAAAATTTAGTTTTACCTGTTGTGATCCAACTCCCGCGACATGGCTCCTCTACACAACCGTTTAGATGACCGGGTTTTCGAAAGAAATTCACTCGTTGCAAAAGTCTCTCTCTCGCCGTCAGTCACAAGGCGGTCATGCGATATGATGACGTCACCAACCTATGGTAATGATCGGTGAAATTGATATTTCTTCTAGCACGAACGAATAACTATTAGAACGTTTTGAAAACACAAAATGTGCAGACTATTGCGATATTCGATACAATTCACTTCGGTTTGAGAAGGATAAGGGTTATTTTTCAAGCAGACTTCATAAACATTCACGCGACTAACGCATGGATATCAGTAAAACGTGTAAATTTTTAATCAAATTCCTTTGTAAACCACACTACGCCCCTGTTTACAGAATGTGCACATGTTATACCTGCAGAATTACAAGGCAAGTTCCATATACACGAAATATATGCCTGGTGCAATTTAGCCCCTATATGTTAAAAGGTGACTATAATATTATAGTCGCAAACCACACAAAAGGGTGAGATGCAAATAACAACAATACAGCAAACATAACATAAACAGTACATATAAAAGGTTATTTTTGATCTGGCCCAATTATTTTTTTTATCTAATCTACACTATATGTCAACCTTTTTCACTGTTTTCATAACAATTCTGGAGAATTTGTAAACAAAGCCTTTTATTGTGCTAAATCTTGGGCCATGCATTACTTTGGAGCTATACTATTTTACTTTGGGTTCTCACATACCATTTTCTAAATATCAGATTCTACCCACCATCTTGACTGAGGGAGCATGCAGGTATGATACCTTATTGGACTGTGTTACCGCTGGGCAGTAAGCAAAAAAATGTTATAACACACTAGTTCTTATACTCACGGTCTATAGAAGAGAACTATTTTCAACTTAGATTTGAATTTGGACACAACTCGACAAAGTCAAAACTACTCTATAGATATAAGTGGAGGAGAAATTATGCCAGACATACAATAAAATGATTAATGAAGGCAAATAATCAGTAATTTGAAGAGCTGCAGCACGACATGGTTGCAAAAAAACTATGTAAAAACATTTAAAAATGAACCAGGATGTAGGGATGCAGGGGTGTAGCGAGGGGGGTGCAAAAGGGGCAAATGCCACCCCTTTTCCAGAATTTCACAATCAAAAATTATTTTGATCTTTTTAAATAAGAACATGTAACTCCTTACTTTACTCCCAAGTCAGAAAAGTTTCCGGAAAACTTGAAAAGAATTGACTTTCCTCCTCAAAGAGAGCTTTGAAAGATTCTAAACTACCCTTTTGAGTCGCTTTATCGCTCTATATAATTAGCACGTGTGGCAGCCATTTCACGGAGTAGAAGCCTGCTACTTACAGTGGGCATGACCACAAATTTCCTCATTTCTTTGCCCCCCTTTTCTATATAAATTCCTGGTTACGCCCCTGGGATGAGGTATGAACTAGTTACAAAACACTGCAACGTGTGCTGCATCTTGCAGGACTATAGGATGGGCACAGGGAAAATCTTCTATAGACCTGGAAGAGCATAGGGATAGGCATGTATCAGAGTAGACAGGCATAGAACTAGTATGCAGAATGTGGTTAAAGTCACATGGGGGGGAGGGGGGGGGGGGGGGGTACAATCCCAAAACATCCCATAGATAAAATACCATCTTGCTATTTTTGGTATTAGTCATATTTTTTCTAAATATGACCAATAAGCTAACGTAACGTAAAGAAAATAAGTGTGTATGTGGGATACCTTCTCCTGAGCCTCTTTGCTGGTCCAACAGTAGAGTCAGGTGTACAGTGGGCACGTTTACTGGAGGACTGTGGGCCGTGGTCTGGTCTATTTACACACTTGCCTAATAAGAGGTATGGACACCAAAGCATCTGCACATCAAGAGAAAACGCATGCACGTGCAATCAAAACAGACATACCTGAGCTTTGAAGAAAAGCTTGAATAACAGCCCTTGACAGGTCATCTGTCAGATCATTTTCCCATGCTAATGTATGTGCTCTTTTCGGATGGAGACAAGTGATTTGAATGTGATCATCATTCCCCACATCAATTTGTGCGAGATGACATTCTGTGAATCCTTGCTCGGGGCCACAAGTACAATTACAACACAAAGCAATTCTATCATGGCTACGGTGGTACAATTTTTCATTGGTGTCCTCAATTTTCCTCTTTAGTTCAGCTAAAACATGCCCAGCTTCTATTCTAGTACTTTTTGTATGTGGGCCTGCTGGA
>CAUJGJ010000243.1:172500-175000 GCA_963170055.1 Halisarca cf. caerulea | reverse complement strand
ATTCGTTGCTGAGGTTTGCAAAAGATAGAAAAGTGAAAGAGTTGCGGAGACAACACACAAGTCTGAGTCCTAGTTCTTTTTTTTTGTAGGATAGCGGTATCAGGATGCAAAAGGTTTCAGATGGCCTTAGTGACTAAATAACTAAACCTGTTATTGCATAAAATGTAGCAAGAAATTACAAAGTCTTGTTGTGATTTTCTACAACAAGGCCTCATGTGCAGATATTCAGCCAAAGCGTACTGTAGTACGAGGAAACAGGAGTGCATATTTACCATAAATGCATGGAGGAGTATTTCATGTCAGTACATCCTTACCTAGCATGATCCTGTATGTTTCTTCTGCTTCTGTGTCTTCCAAGGACATGGAATGTTCATTCGAATGACCTCGAGTTTAGGAAGCATAAGAATTTGGTGTAAATAGGAACAAATCACTAAGTCTCACTTAAAAGTTAAACAATAAACTTTGTACTCGGATATCTTGTATGCATTTCCAACAAGCTTTGTCAGTACCTGCTTGCTGAGAAGAGTCCTGGTTATCTAAATTTGCAATTTTGTCCTTCACCTTTGCAGGAGATGTGTTGAACTAATGGAGGATGACCCTTGGCTTGTGGTTGAGCTATTTTCTGAATAGTACCTACATAGAATTGAATGAATTCTTCATTTCCAGTGTGTGTGTGTGAGTGTATGTGTGTGTTGTGTGTATCTGTGTGTGTGTGTGTGTGTGTGTGTGTGTGTGTGTGTGTGTGTGTGTGTGTGTGTGTGTGTGTGTGTGTGTGTGTGCGTGTGTGTGTGTACGTGTGTGTGTGCGTGTGTGTGTGTGTGTGTGTTTCTCTCTCTCTCTCTCTCTCACTCTCTCTCTCTCTCTCTCTCTCTCTCTCTCTCTCTCTCTCTCTCTCTCTCTCTCACTCTCACTCACTCTCTCTCTCTCTCTCTCTCTCTCTCTCTCTCTCTCTCTCTCACTCTCACTCTCTCTCTCTCTCTCTCTCTCTCTCTCTCTCTCTTTCTCTCATTCTCACTCTCTCTCTCTCTCTCTCTCTCTCTCTCTCTCTCTCTCTCTCTCTCTCTCTCTCTCTCACTCTCTCTGTGTGTGTGTTTGTATGCGTGTGTTTGTGTGTTTGTGTGTGTGTGTGTGTCTGTGTGCATGCATGTGTGTGTGTGTCTGTGTGTGTGCGTACGCGCGTGTGTGTGTGTGTGTGTGTGAGTTGGTCTGTGCATGCGTGTGTGCTTGTACATAGTGTAATATCTATAGCTTGAGGTTAAGACAAGTTTTTCAATATGACATTATATGTGCATGTGTGTATATGTATGTGTTGAGTGATGACAGACAATTACAATGTGTTGTATGTTGGTACGCACCATCGATTTAGATTTTCAGTCACTTCAAGTTCTGGATTGATGTGCACAAAAGTGGAACTATCAGTTGAAAGGTATTCTGTACCGTTCACTGCAAACAATGGTTAAACAGTATGGCATAAAAGGGTTTAACACATTGACAACTGTAAGGACCGGAAGTGGAAATTTGCATCTCATTCTAAAAACCGCTGGCCTAGGTCACAAAAGCGTACCACATGTAATTTTCGAGAAGATTGTTATTTGCTCTTCTATCTCAGTGGAACAAGCTCACACTGTGTAGAAAGTTTCGTTTATTTGTAATGCCAAATGATACAGAATACAGAAATTGCATCGAATAGAGGATAAAGGCAAAATTTGTAAGACAGGCAAGCCACAAAGTTACAAGAAGGATCTAAACCACTGTGTTCGATGGTAGGTTAACAATTATGGACGATACAAGGTTGTCTTCGAACCTCTGTAAGCCAGCGTCTCTACTTTCTTGGCCAGGTTTTCTTTGTATTTAGTCAAAATTCGACCGCATTGTCTATTTAGTGATTTTCAAGCCTACAATCAATTGCAATTTTCTCACGATTTACGATTACTTAGCTAATGTTACCATGGTTTTTCCCATTTGTTATACATTGTATACCATAAGATTCAATGTGATATTAATTGGAGTAGTGTGATATACATTGGAGTAGTGTGTTATGGATTAAAACAATGTGATAAATGTGCTAAGTGACAAACAATAATCAAGAGACCAACTGGCTGTATAGCTTCTACCTGAAGAGCAAGGACAATGCCATGGACCATGCATGCAGCCCCTCATTGCATAAATGGCACTGCATGCTTTGAACTTCTTTGTACATGTTTTTAATCATCTTTTTATTAAAATACTCTAGTCCAACTTCACATAGTTGACTGAAAGGTGGTCTTTCACACTATAAAGCTAGGCAAAATCGGTAGTTTGAGCTAAAAAGCGTGCACATTGACGTTTAACACAGACCCTTGTCCCATAAAACAGACAACACTGTAGTGAGAATGCTGATATTATAGTAGTCAGGCGAGTAAAGTGTTAGGTATGATTGACAGGCTTTGCAAACCAAAAGTTTCCATCGCGTGGCGATATCCGCTAAAATTGACGCTGCCAAATGGCGGATTTTACAGTT
>CAUJGJ010000243.1:150000-167500 GCA_963170055.1 Halisarca cf. caerulea | reverse complement strand
TTCGACCTTGTATTTAGACTAAGTATGCCCTTGAACAGGTGTTGGACAACCTACGTGGAAATTTCTTGGCCAATGTCGCAACTTACTAGTTCGGCAAGTCACACATCAAGACGGAAATGTTCTCTTTTCTGACCAAAATATTTTATACTAAACCATACTTTTTTAAACTAACCATGTGTTCTCCTTAGCAAAATTGGAACAGATTTGGAGATAAAAGCTTATGGCTACGTACGTAGGTAGGCTACAAGCTGTTAACTAGCAAGAATACCTCTCTACTCAACGGGTTTCTTTAGTGTCTTCAGCAAACTCATAATCAACATCGACTGCAATTTTCATTGATTTCAAACTTTAAGACTTTGAAACTAAGTTGCAAGACTCGGTGAATGATATTTCCATGGTCGCTGTTATGACCATTTTGTCATTGGTCAACATAATAAAATAAGGGTGCATATTATTATTATTAAAAACCATTTAAAAATGGTAAAAGGATGTAGGATTTACACAGGATGGTGCAAAAAACCATTATCAAAAAAGGATATTCCAAAAACACTTAGAACAAGGATAAGATGCAAAAACCAGTACGGTACAACACAAATGTTGAGATAGTATTTTGTATGTGTGCCTTTTTTGAGAATCACATCTTTGATTCTGGAAAGCGGTGTGCTTTCGAGCCTAATTACTGCAGCCCTTTCTTTTCATGAATAAAATTCGTGCTAATCATTGGTTAAGATATTTCAAATTTGTACCAAAGTTGGTTTGTACCATCTTCAATTGCGTCTTACAACTGTTTAGTGGGTTATCATTTCTACATTATAAGCATCAAAACCTATTGCTATATGACGAAGGCAATTGTCGTCTTTCGTTTGCTCTACTGAGGAAAGGCGGTGTTCCCAGAACAATGCATCTATATATTCCAGCATAGCACAAAGATATTATTAAGTAACTGTTGAAACTGAAACTGGAATCCTGCAAATGGTTCTAAGGAGGCTTTGAGCTCCAACAGGAAAAACAAAAAGGTTCTCCATCCACCAATATCTGCAAACCATCTTTGTTTGGCTGTAAGGTTGCGAGGACACTCTAATTTCAGATGGTCTCCAACGTTCCTGGATCTTAGAGCCATGAAGTTAAACAGTAATCTGATGCTGGAAACTTGAACACTACTCAAATCTATACTGTATAGATTTGAGTAGTGTTCAAGTTACAATATTACAATATCGTACGCAACCGATCTTCGAGATGAAGCTTTGCCAATCTTTCATATTTAGTCTTTCTTCACAAATACTTCAATCTTTTAAATAGTATTACTATACTTTGATTCATTTTCGAGCATAGTGAAAGTCGTTTAGCAACTTATCTAACGCATCAACAACACTAGACTTGCGGCTCCATTTTATAATATTACGCAAGTTGCAACTTTCTTTTGAGCGCCACTGTTTATATATATATATATATATATATATATATATATATATATATATATTGATACATATACAAAGTATATATATACATCGAATCTTCTAAATTATTCTGTACAGATGTACCTAAGTATGTAACATGACATTGTATATTTCCATACTTCTTTTATGCATGTATTGTATCTGAAGTATATCTCATATTTATGGTCCAGGGGATTAAACCCCTTATTTGCAGGCATCAGGCACTCCTTTCTCCCTGATATGAAGTACTCTTTGTCTACTTCCAGCAAACGGTCAACTTTGTCAACAAGTGAATGGAATGCAACACCTCTAATCTCTCCCTGCAAAAGAATACAAAATTACACACACACACACACACACACACACACACACAAACTTGTACACTGTACTTGCACTATGTTATTAAAGGGCCACTGACATGTTCGGATGATTTTTGATATGTTGTAGAAAATCACCTATAACGACCTAAAAGCGAGATTAAAGTTGTTCGAGAACTTTCGTTTCGCAGACAAACGCTCACTCCTGGTAAATTCTTCTAAAACCGTAACAAAATCTCCCATCCTAGCTGTGAAGTCAGAGTAGTCACCGATCCTCGTTGTGCCGATTAATTCTGTATGAAAATAGGCAAGTTTATCCATTCCAAAACCTGATTAGATCACTGAAAACGATCCATGTGCTATCATTGCATAGCTGAAGGGTGTCATGCATGCCAGGTGATTGGCTTTCTATGCATAAATTCCCCGTATACTCTGCACTCACGAGTAAATGCTCAGGAATGGTACACGCAATCGCGGTGACATCGCGTGGGCTGACTTAGGACCGATATTAACCTCCAGACAGCCTATCGCACAGGTTAACAGCATCTAGTAAGAACTTCTTTGGGACAAAAATCATTCAGCTATGCGGGTTCTGCCTTGTGGAGATCACTCCCATCCCATATTCATGAAACCAAAGACTTCAAGACCTTCTCTTATTATTGTGAACAACTCTTTTCCTATTAATATATGCTATTGTCAATAAATGAATTGCATGAATATTGTACACATTTTTGTTTCGGATCCATTTTCCTTTTTTTTTTTTTTTTTTTTTTTCCTAATGCATGCTTTCTACTTCAGAATCTGCTGCAACTTAAATTTGAATTCCATTTTATCTTACTTGATTCATTTTGAAGCATATCCCATTTTGTAGTCTTTTGTAGTCTTTTGTTTTGTTTTCACTTTTGTATGATGTTTTTGTCTCCTGGGTGCTGGGTAGAGTAGCCCATGGCTAACAGCTCCCCAGGTAAAATAAGTATACCTGATACCTGATACCTGATCTACTGCAACAAAGAAACAGTAATGATGCCCAAAATAGCCCAGGTTTTTAACACATCTTGTACCATACGCCGTATGCGCCCTACTTCCGGAAGTCATACACCGAAATACCATACGCCGTATGCGCCCTAATCGCAAAGAAAGTTTAGATCGACTTTTCCCCTGTTACTTTCTATAGTAACCCAGCCAAGCATTACATCAACGGAAAGGCTAAAGATAGGGCTATCTAATGATGCATAGAAAGTAGTGCCTCCACTGGAAAATTATCGAGCAAATCGATCTCAAAGAACGCGAACGAAAATATCGGACGAACTTTGAGAAATGATTATGATAACTCCAAAATAGGCAAAAGATACAAAACAGATGAAGTACTGACAGGAACAGATGGCAATAGTCTTGTTAGAGCTTTCAGGAAAGGAAAGACCGTTCTTCTGTGGAGATAACGGCCAGCTGTGAACTCTTCGCTGCAGCTCAATTTCACTGAGTTGAACGTCGCAAATGCAGATCAGAGGCGCCAAAATCATCGAGAAGTAGTGTTTGCGTTCAAAAAACGACCCTGTGACTGATTCGAGGAGAAGAACTACCGTTTTCCACAAGGCTGTATTGTAAATTGCTGAAAGCGTTCCCCCAAAGACGACTAGCTCTCAACACAAAGCTTTCTTTCGAGAGTGTCGCAGCAGAGTTGCTTTAATGCATCTTGTGAACCATCAGGCAGCTCTACTGGGTAAGACAAGTCCTTACAAACTTGTCTGAATTGAGAATATCTACTGAAAACCGTAACTTTATGGCTTCTGCGTTCAGTGAAAACGCCGTAAAGGAGGAGTTCTCATGCTCGTCCTATGAAGACGAACAGGAGAGGTTGATTTCTGCTACGAACTCGACGTCCACCATAGTTAGCCTGTAAGAATAGAGATTTCCAGTGACTACTCTTACGTCACAAACCTTCGCCTGACGTCTAACTTCAACACCGGAAAAGTCTCGCTTTAACCTTTTAACGCCCGAGTATTTGTGTTAACGTCTACCCGTTAAGGCCCAATAGCCAAAAAAGTGGCGCGAATTGTTCTGCTCTTTCTTTAACGTTGTTTAGCCTTTTAATAACTTCGAAAATCGCTGAATTGCTTCTCTTCGACTATCAGAAGATTGTACTATAGCGATTGAGAGTAAATTGTTTAAAGGTGAGGTCCTCGTATGAATAAATCTTTCCAAACTGTAACCCAAGTATAGAATACGTTCTGTTACATGCAAACTACATGTAAATCTTGCTCAAACCGTGGAAACGTCCGCGAAATCATGTTTTTATCATCATGCAAACTAGATAGACATTCTAAACTTCTATTCTACTTCCAATACAAGAACAAAACAAAATCTATGGCAAACAGAGTTACACTAGATAATGTACTGCAGGAAATAAATGATGATGCAGAGTGGTATGAATCTGAATCAGATGATGATCTAGTAAGTGAGGAGCACGAAGGTGACATGGAAAGTTTCAACTATCCACCATCTGATGATCCACTGGAGAGGGTAGAGCAGCAGGCACCTGAAGAGGACTTACGTGAAATCCCAGCAGCAAGTCAGTCCAATCTTGTTCCGTCTTCTACCACTCCAAATCCCACAACAGATATGCTCCAGTCCCATGATAGTTCTCAATCTGTTGATAGTTCTCAATCCGTTGTGCCCACACCAGTATCTTCTGGTTTTCAACAGGTTCCAGCTAGGCCCTACAGTCAGCTGTGAGGCAGATAGTCACCCTTTTGACTTCTTCTTGCAAATCTGGGGTGACAACACCTTCCAGTATATTGCAGAGCAGACGAATCTGTATGCCTTGCAGAAGGAGACGGCCACCTGGGTCGATACAAATGATGCAGAAATAAAATCATTTTTCAGTATACACATGGCAATGGGGATTGTGAAACTGCCTGCATTGCGTGATTACTGGAGCACAAACCCTCTATTGGGTACACCTGGAATTGTTAAGGGGATGAGCAGGAGCAGATTTAGGTCAATACTGACACATCTGCACCTCCACGACAATTCTGCAGCACCTGAGCGGGGTACACCTGGTTTTGACAAGCTGTATAAGATCAGGCCACTCTTGGACAGAATCCGTAGCAACAGTCAAGCTGCATACCAACCACACCAACAGGTAGCAGTTGACGAAGCTATGGTTCTGTTCAAGGGCAGAAATAGCCTGAAACTATACATGCCCTTAAAGCCTGTCAAAAGAGGGTACAAATGCTGGTGTGCATGTGACTCAGTCAATGGCTACATGTACAATGTAGATGTCTATACAGGTGCTGGCGAGGGCAGCAATGAGGACGGCCTTGGTGCAGCTGTAGTGCAGAAACTTCTGCAACCTCTGTACAACCAAAACTACCACGCTTACATGGACAATTTCTTCTCCAGCGTGAATCTGGCCAAATATCTTAGGGAGAAAGGGGTACAAATGATCGGGATGGCCAAAACTAATTGTAGGCACTAGCCTAGTACTCTGAAGGGCTTAAAAGTCCTAGAGAAGGGAATGACAAGGGGAGAATGCCAATCCGCAATGGTAGATGGAATAGAATGCTTAGTATGGAAGGACAATAAAGCTGTGGCATTGATCAACAATATCAGCATTCCTGGCACCCCATCTACAGTACTACGACGCAATGGTGGAACTCGTTCTGCAATACAATGTCCTGAGAGCGTAAAACTATACAATGGGAGGAGTGGATACATTCGATTCCCGATGCAAAACATATTCTTGCAGGCGAAAGTTCAAGAAATGGTGGCTAAGATCATTCTACTTCCTAGTGGATGCCGCAACAGCGAACGCATACATTTTATACAAAGAGACAGACGGCACCAAACAGCTTACCCCCAAAGAGTTCCTTCTGCAGCTTGTTGTGTACATGATTGGCTGTACGAACTCAAGAAAGCGACCTTCCGTACAAGATCCTCCTCCTGCTAGCCGCCTTTGTGAGCGTCACTTCCCTGACCATCTTGCCAAGCCTCAACAGTGCCGAGTATGCACACAAAGACGACGTACTACCTACTGCTGCAAGGATTGCTCTCCTGAGCGCCCAGTACCATTGTGCCCTACCAGCTGCTTCAAAGTATACCACACAAAGCTCAATATAGGCAGAAGATAAACACGATCGCGCGAATTTCTTCAGACGGCCATTTTTATTGTTTGTAAAACTTTGTAAACTAGTTTGTACAATTGCGTTAAACAAACTTCACATGCGTTTTTAGTATATTTTGTAAGGTTCTATACAGTTCGTACGTGGTTGTATCTGTTTCAATCTTGCACTGTTCATTATGCTCACTCTGGGCTTTCTTTCGATATAAAATTTATTATGATTGCACAATGTTCGGCTATCGCGGGCCTTAAAGGTATAAGCCAATGATTTGGTTATTATAGGCCTTAATAAAAGGTTAATTGGATTCTTCCTATCTTATGAGGACTGTACCTCCCCCACCATGCGCACTATCACACGAAAATGGGTATCAAATGTCATGGTTTTTCATGCTCTACAACATTACAAAAATCATCCAAACATGTCAGTGGCCCTTTAATTGCACAATGACATTGATTCATTGGAATTGGTTCTCCGAACAAGAATGACTAATTTTAGGAGCGTTAAGTAGCGAATTTCATTTTAAGATGCAGAGGCAAAAGCCACAGGCCAACTGCGAAAGTGTCAGCTAGAGAAAAAACGAGCTGTGTCGAAATCTTGAGTGACAACGTTTCACTAGAACGACGCAAAGGGGGTGAGTAGAGGCAGAAAGATGACAGAAGCAGTTTTGAAACTTATCGATGCTTTTAACAGTTCTCAAGCTCATTTTGCTGCTTAATAGCTACAGTACATTTTGCCCGCATTAGTGTATGTTACTATTTATAGCTGCGTAGGAACAAACAGCACCCATACGTACACAGTTTGACTGCCATTCGTCATCCAGTTCTTTTTGGTGAAAAGTACTGTACATACACACACCATGCATTGGCATACTAAGAAAATTGTGTGTGTATGGGATACGCTCCTCTACATGCCTCTCCCCCCCCCCCCCCCCCCCCCCATTTGAAACTGATTAAAGGCATCAAACAAGTCAAGACGGATAGCTCACGTAAACAAAAGGAGACATGGTTACACTCCATTACTCCATTATTATACGAAAATATGCCTTAAAAGGTTCCATTATGCTAGGGGCTGTATATGGATATTCACTTCTTCTTCATTACAAAAGAATATATTATATAAATTCACTGCTTGGACATCATAAAAAGAATGTTATGTACATGCATACACACTGCATGCATGTCTTTGCAAATGCAGAACTCACAGATGCATCCTTCAGATCCACATATATTATTTGTCCTTTACCACGGTCTTTGGGATGATTATTAATTGGAATTTTCCTTGTTACACGGCACTTGATTACCCACCGCCTCTCCCCTGGGTTTAGATCAGCAATTGGACACACTTCCATCAATTGTCTCCTATGAGACATCTTGTGTACTTTGCTTTTATGCTAATTTCTACTCTAAACCACTAATATCGCTGGTGTAACTCCCGAAGATAAAGATCTGATGATATAAATAAAACAGTAAAATAATGACAGAGTGAAAATGGACACACACACATACACAAACACACACACACACACACACACACACACACACACACACACACATAACACACACACACACACACACACACACACACACACACACACACACACACACACACACACAAACACAAATCATAGAACATAGTACTGGCATCATTACGACTGTAGTGTAGCATGTCAGGGAAGAAACACTTAGTCTAGGGCATATTAAGATTGCCCAGTAAAGCACTAAGAATCACACACACACACACACACACACACACACACACACACACACACACACACTATAACTAGATGTACACAAAGCGTAGTACTCGCGAGACAGTGCGTGCACGGTCAGTGTTGACCACGCACTGTCTGTCCGTGGTCAACACTGACTGTCACGTGGCAGAACATGTCGACCGAGATGGCTGACCACTTCGCAGCCCCCAAACACAATAGTCAGAACCCTGCCAAAAGCAAAGACAAATTTCCACAAACAAAAAAGTCGTCCCGAGATACGGCCTAGTTCTGTGCTTTAATGCATCGATCGCTTTTCTACAATAGAGCTATTCGGCACCAGGAGGCAGAAAGTGAGTTTTTTTATTTCTCCAAATAGCGAAGTTTTAGTTAGACTTTCGAACAAATCTCTTGCCTACCCTCGAAGGGCACAAGGGTCCCTCTTTGTCAGTTTTAGCTACTGCGAATTTTGACAAGCACCTTCTGAGTAATTCGCATCCAAAGTGACCTAAAATGGGACAAAATCGAAAATTAATGAAATGCGTGGGTAGCTCAAACCCACTCCACTAAGGTGCCGCAAGAAGAAAACTCACTACGCTTGTAATAATTATAGGCATGTTTGTATAACAAAAAAGTTTAACTTTACACTTGACTGCAAACAAATGGTACTAAACATCCATGTGATATGATACAAAACCTAAATAAGATGTTCATGATTTTTCCATATTAAGTTTAGTACATAGGTCCACAATCACGAGGGAAGTGAGAAATCAACAAACTTCGTACAGTTGACGTCTTGGAACTAACGCATGGTATGTTTATAAATTGTATGTGTGAAATCGAAGATAATGATGAGCTCAGACTAGATCTATGAACCAAAAAGAAAGCCCAGCCATAATCTGCCAATTGCAATCCACATGTACAATTTCGAAACAACACAGGTAATTTGAAGCATTCAAATCAAAGGCAATGTCAACCACATGCAAGCTACATCCATTAGGGTAAAGTACGGAACTTGGGCCGGTAGTGTACAATAACTCAGTAGCGGCGTTGTGATAGCGATACACTGGTCACTGGACAATTGCTATTAATTAACTGCCACACTGGCTAACAACACTAAGTTACACAACACTAAATGATAGCAAACATGCAAGTGCTTAAATACTCTTACAATAGTTATTAATAGTAACACCATGCTTGATTATAGGAATAAAGGTGAAGCTAAGATTACATCACATAAAGGTATGTTAATAGATTACACCACATCTCCCTTTCTCCAGTACATGAGGCGATCTGGAGGTCGGATAGGTACTCCGGTCTGTGTGCGGGTGACTCGAGGCTCGGTTGGGTTGTTGTTGGCATTGGAGTCTGATGTGGCTTGTTCATGGCGATCTGTCAGAGCAGTTCGGTTCCTCCTCACTTGTCCTGAGGGAACATTGACTACATAAGATCTAGGTGTAGATGCGGTTGTGATGATGCGTCCCGGAACTTGTTGGCCTTGGGTATTTACCCAGACTGGGGCGTCATCAGGGAGTGGTGACACTGAACGAACCCGGTGTCGTTTGTCATAGTTTTCCTTTTGCTGCTGTTTGTACTTCCTATCCATGTCGGCAAATCCTTTTAGATAGGTCCAGTTAGGTTTGAGCTGTTTCTTTGTTTGTGGGAGATCAGTCCTCAAACGTCTTCCCATGAGGAGTTCACATGGACTAAGGCTACACCAAGGGAGTGGTGTTGTGCGGTAGCTCAGTAGTGTTAGATAAATGTCATCTGTCTCCTGTAGCAGTTGTTTCACTGTCTTCACTGTTCGTTCAGCTAACCCATTACTCTGTGGGTAATATGGGCTGCTAGTGATGTGTTTGAATCCATACTTTTCGGCAAAGAGTTGCATTTCCATTGAGCTGTACTGAGGTCCGTTGTCACTGATGAGAATTCGTGGGATACCATGGCGGGAAATGATAGACTTCATGGCGGTGATCACTGATGTTGATGTGGTGGATGTCATTTTGATGACTTCCGGAAATCTGGAATAATAGTCCACCATGATCAGGTAGTGCTGTCCGTTGAGTTCAAATAGATCTGTTCCCACTTTCTCCCAGGGATGGTCTGGTAACGGGGAGGTCAGCATGGGCTCTCGTACTGGAGGGCTCAACTTCATGCAGGTTGGGCATTTCTTAACATATTCTTCCATTTGTTTGTTGACTCCTGGCCACCATACAGATTCAGAAACACGAAGACGACATCTATGAATGCCCTGGTGGCCTTTGTGAATCTTGTCGAGTGTTTCCTGCTGCAGGCGTTCTGGTACCACAACACGTGTGCGGTAAAGCAATATACCTTCACATTGGGTGAGGTCTCTTCTGGCTTGCCAATAGCACTTGAGTTGTCCTTTGACATTGTGCTGCTCCGGCCATCCATCGATACAAAACTTGGATAACTGCATGCATATAGGATCTTCTTTCTGTGCTTGGAGATACTTCTCGAGAGTCTCGGCATTGGCAGGCAGTTGTTGGAGGATAGCAGATAGGTTGAACTCTATGTTGTAAGATTTCCTCTTGTCCTCTTCTGAATGGCTCTGAGGCGCTCTGGAGAGGGTGTCGGCAGTGTAAAGCAATTTCCCTGGTACATGTAAAATGTTGTAGCTGAATCTCATCAGGCGGAGTCTGAAGCGTAGTACTCGTGGGGGTATGCTGTCCAAGTGTTTAGTACTGAGGAGTGGAACAAGGGGTTTGTGATCTGTCTCAATAGTGATATTCTTTCCCAAGATGTAATCTGAGAAGCGTTCACATGCCCATGTTATGGCTAAGGCTTCTTTTTCGATCTGTGCATATCTCATCTCAGTCTCTGTCATTGACCTAGAGGCATATGCTACGGGTTTCCATTCTCCATCAATAGACTTTTGTAAAAGGACTGCTCCTAAACCGTAGGCTGAAGCATCTGCAGATAGTTTTGTGTCTGCAGCTGGGTTATACCAAGCAAGGACTGTTGGCGTTGTCAGGGCTGTTTTTAACTTCTGGAATGCAGAGACTTGACTTGGTCCCCACAACCATGTGGATTTCTTGCTTAGTAGTTCGCGGAGGGGTTTGGAGAGTTCTGCAATGTCTGATGTAAATTTCCCAAGTTGGTTCACCATACCCATAAAGCGTCGGAGTTCTGTGACGTTGGAAGGGGTTGGCATGTTGACAATGGCAGCAACTTTGGTTGGGTCTGCAGAGATACCTTTGGAACTGATGACATGACCCAAGAAAGTAATGGTATCTTTCCCAAATTGGCACTTGGCTTTGTTGAGGGTGACTCCAGCTGATTCGAGACGCTGAAGAGTGACATGGAGACGTGTGTTGTGATCATTGTTATCTGAACCATACACAATGATGTCGTCCATTAGACAAAGAACTCCAGGAAGTCCATCAAGGATGGCATTCATCCTCCTTTGGAAGTGTTCTGGAGCACTGGATATGCCAAAGGGCATTTTGTTGAAGCAAAAGCGGCCAAAAGGGGTGATGAAGGTGGTAAGAAGGCGAGAATCTTCAGCAACTGGTATTTGCCAGAATCCGCTGTTTGCATCTAATTTGCTGAAGACTTTGGCTCCTGTTAGCTGTGCTAAGGTGTCATCGACTCTCGGCAAGGGGTGTACTTCTCTGAGAACTGCGGTATTTAATGGCTTTAGATCAACACAGATGCGAACTGAACCATCTTTCTTTGGAACCACTACCATGCCGGCACACCATGGTGTGGGTACATCAACCTTTGAGATTACTCCCATGGATTCCATTCGTTCTAGCTCTTTCTTCACTTTTTGACGAAGTGGTAGAGGGACATTCCTTGGGGTATGAAGGGCGAAAGGTGTGACATCTGGTTGTAGATGAATATGGAAGTCTCCTTGCAGGGTTCCCAATCCTGTGAATAGCTTTGGGAATTGATTGGGGACATCACCAAGTTGTCCCGTGACCTCTTCTACTTGTGCTAAGAGGTTGAGGCTTTGGATAGCTGGTAGGCCTAATAGATTTTGTGAAAGGTTTCTGACAATGTAGACAGCTTGGTTACAGCTTTGCCCTTTTGCTGATAAGGTGACATTGATTTGTCCCAAAACCTTTAGAGGCTTCCTGTCTGCTCCACAAATTGTTTTGGTGGGCTTCCTTAAGGTGACTCCTTTGAGTTGATTGAAAGCCTGTTCTGTCATGGCTGTTACCTCTGCACCAGTGTCTAGCTTGAAGGATATGATGCATTTGTTGACCTTAATGGGGGTGTTCCACGACTTTGATGTGGGGTTTCCTGAACCAATTATGTTGAGGTAAACCGTGTCAAGGTCTTCCTCCTGCTGATAGCGATCTCCTTCTTGTTGAATTGCCACTTCAGCAACGCGTTTGCTGAAACATTGACTGCTGTAGTGCCCTTTCTTCTGGCACCTATGGCAAGTTACATCCTTTGCAGGGCAGGTACTTCGAGGATGTGGCCCTTTTCCACAACGTGAACATTTCTTCGAATCAGATGTTTTTTGGGGGTTGCTATTAGTGCGATAGTGTGAGGGTTTTCCACCCTGTTTCCACTGTGAGGTTTGGTGTGGTTTGCGTTTGCTCATTGCATCGAGGCTTTGCTGTGGTGTATCTGTTTTGTGGAGTATTCCTTGCTGCTCCCGTACTGCGTCACGCTGACGAATTGATTTCTTTGCCTTTTCGAGGGTAAGGTCTGGTTCCATTTGAAGTCGCTGTGAAAGCACGGTGTCCCGAATACCGACTACTAGGCGATCTCGAATAAGCTCCTCTTTGAGGTCACCAAACTCGCACGTTTCTGCTAGTCTGTAGAGTGTTGTGATGTACTCTTCGGCGGATTCGACTGGCTGCTGTTTTCTCATGTTAAATCTTGCCCGCTCGAAAATTACATTTCTCCTTACTTTGAAGAAAGTATCAAATTGCTCAAGGACTTTATCATATTTCTTTCTGTCCGTTTGTGATATTGTGGTGGAATTCAAGACATCCTCTGCGTTCTCACCGAGGCAATAAAGTAGCGTACTGACTTGTCGCTCTTCTGCTTCTCCCGATAGACCCGATGCTGCTCGAAACTGTTCGAATCTGCTTTTCCATCTAGGCCATTCATCAGGCTGCTGAAAGTTGAAAGATGCTGGAGGCTGTAATCTTAAACTAGCCATTCTGAATTTGGAGAACTACAGGGATCCCACTTCTGACACCATGTACAATAACTCAGTAGCGGCGTTGTGATAGCGATACACTGGTCACTGGACAATTGCTATTAATTAACTGCCACACTGGCTAACAACACTAAGTTACACAACACTAAATGATAGCAAACATGCAAGTGCTTAAATACTCTTACAATAGTTATTAATAGTAACACCATGCTTGATTATAGGAATAAAGGTGAAGCTAAGATTACATCACATAAAGGTATGTTAATAGATTACACCACAGGTAGGATAACTTGGAAAAGGGTTACGTCTTTTCCTACAGCTATGCTATCCAGTCATACTTGCCTAAGCCTGCTACTTGCTGCTGGCACTGCAGCTCTTAGTGTTGTGTGCCAAGTTATCTCATTCTACCCCATTTACGGCATGTCTGTAGTGTCTGCATGAAGTGGGGTTCAGGAGTGGACAACTTAATCACAATATATTTTTTATTATAATGGTCAGATAGGCCAAGATGGCCCCTGGACCAACACAAATGTAGTGTGAAATGGGAACATTAAAAAAAGAAAAAAAAAAGAACTTTATGTACTATGGGGGAAAAAAAACAAAAAAAAAACATTGCATGCAAAAATTAACATGTGTGTGCAATATATACGGTCTAACTTTCATCACAATAAGGTCTACTGTACCAGTCCCTGTTCGAAATTACCGTTCCGAATTTGACATAGTACTACAAGGTACGTATGTATATCTAAATTCGTTCTGTTATTTTTTGAGCAAAGAACTCGAACGCTCTAATGATTATCTGATTCACTAGTTTGTGCCTCTAAGCAAAGAGTGGGGTAAACAAAACCTAATATAAGGATCCAAAAATTTCAATATTTGCAGCTGACGAAAAATTACAGTCAAGACCACCAATTAGTGAAGTTACTTATCGGCAAAATTAGAGTAAAACCTAACCCTGTTTGTTCGTGTGCTGAAGAATTAGGTGATATAAAGTACTACCCCAATTCACCTCATGGTAAGTACATGAAACCGGCGCGGACTATCGTGTTGTGCGGTACGAGGATCAGGAACATACTTGTACTGATGCACGATCGAATATCCCGGCAAGACAGTAATCAATGGGCAGCAGGAGACTAACATGTAGACCACAACAATGGACCGATCGTGGCAGAGGAAATTACTTTATTCACAGCAAATATACACCTAGTCCCTTGTAAATAAAACTTGAGATACTATAACATATTATATATATTTTCAATATACAAGACTTGAACGCGTTTATACGTACCTGCACGCTCCAGGAACTTGGCTGCCACGATAAATCAAACATCCGTCAAACTGTTCTGGCTAAAATATCCAAGCATCTCACCAAAAGAGCGGGCTCGTTTGCATATTATACCAAAAAGCGGGCTCGTTCAATTTGCATACACCAAAAGAGCGGGCTCGTTTCCATGCACGTGTAGCGTAGTTCCAAGACCCACTTCCAATCTGAAAACGAGACTCATGAGCAGGATTAATATATTATACGTATTTAGCCTTTAATAGAGTGTCTATATGCTACAATGTGGAGTGTCTAGGACTCACTGAGTGCATGGCATAGCTTTGATAATTATTATTGCACTGTGACTTTTGGGCCAGCTTGTAAAATTGTGACCTATCTCTGTACTACGCATGTGCCATACTCTAGAATGTATAGCCGTGCAGACCCGCGCTTGCTGTGCCTGCGCATGCATGCATGATGCCACCATGAACTGAGGTCAGGGTTGGCTACACCGGACTGCATACACCACACTCAAGTGTTGAGTTTTTACTGGCAAAATAAATGCATTGATCATGAATACAATTTGATTAAATCATGATTTACTATAAATTATTTGATTATTATTATCAGCAATTTTATAAAAAATATTTATAACAAGCACCATATGGGTATTAGGACACACTACAAGTTGAAAAACATATGACAATGGAGTCAGATTCTACCGAACAGAGACTCTGAGACTCTGGCTGTCTACGAGAACAAACTACAACTGATGTAGTTGTTGTAGTCGGCTCAGAAGAGAGGCCCATAGGGCTGATTCAGAATGAAATTCACAGCACACAGCAGACAGTTGCGACACGCATGAGCCAGGATGAGTCCAATCTTCTGTTCTTTAATTAGTATTCATTCCATTGAAGTTCAAACTATCTACATACTGCATCATTGTCAGGAGAGGAACTTTGTCTATTACTATGGTTAAAAGTTTTGCAACATTACAACATTAATGATTGAATTTGTTTGATTGAATTAACATTTTTAATTCAAAAATGCTCATTTAAAAATAGCAATTGCCAGCAAATGGTGGGAGCTAGTGTATAGGACAAGTTATTCTTGCAGTAGTAAACATTTGATTATACAACCAGTGATCGTGAGAATGAGGGGTACATATCATATCGGTAATACCTATCATAGACACACGGGCAATAGGATACAGGGGCCGGGGAGGGTACTCCAGTGATCTCAAGAGATATAATAAGACCATTCACTAGGAGGTAATAATTATTACCAGTGTAACAAATTTAAATCAATTCCAAATTCATGCATGGTTCAATAATGGTATTCATAGTCATTGGGAGTGTTTCCATGAGGACAACCTGGAGTGCTTGTGTAAGTTTACCACAGTATGTCAACAAGGAGCAAATATTATAATAATATTGCAGCAGCAGCTCTGTCCACACAAAAATAATCCTATACTCCAAGTATTACCCTATGACCAGAGCAACCAACACTTACAAGGAAGCACATGCACTAGCTACTGTGCGTACCTGCAAGTTTAAATTAAAAGCTTCTCAGTATCATGCATGACATGTGTGATCGATCATGCACATATTGACCCCCCCTTCCTTACCCCTCCCCCCTCACCTTGGTGCAAAATTTGAAATAGCCACCACATAATTCAATCCTTATGACTTTTACACATTATAAAAATTCATCCTTTTTCACTTACCTCCCCCCCCCCCCCCCCATGCAGCAATTAGCTTGTTAATACAGTAACATTAACTATGACCTGCATGACTGGTGCATGTATCCCACTAGCTGGCCGGTGAACGTTATGCTTGTCCAGTGTTTCTTAGTCGACGACTCACCCTAGTTACTAAAAGAATACCCCTATTTTTCATTAATTTGCATTGAAATTGGTAATTAGAATTGTACATAATGGGGCTTAATTGAAATCCCATACAAAACACATAGCATTCACGCAATACACTAGCAGATCAGTCCTAGATAAACTATCCTGTACAAAACTCTATACAACTTGGTAAATAAAATTCTTATTGTACAAGGTAATTCAATAATCATGTGGGTTTCCAGCGTTGCGCTACACCTCAGTTTTCAAATTCAGATCAGTATTAAGGCTGACCTGTGTAAGAGGAGGGTAAATTATAATGTTAACATCCTAATATACAACAGCTTCGAATCATGTGATTTACATGTGACACTTTTGCCAAGTGAATTCTATAAATCAACATGGAACTTTCATGTTACTTTTCAAATATTATTAAGTTCACATGAAACTTCACATTGTCAACTAGGTGGATGTGGAAACCTACACAGCCAAACACTGCCACATGCATGGGGTGTTGGGCTGGCATATATCAGGTAACATGTATTATTATACATTTCTTGGTACTCAATACACACACACACACACACACACACACACACACACACACACACACACACACACACACACACACACACTCACACACGTATACACACTTACAGGAAGTGAAGTTGTAAGTGCAAGAGCTCCTTCAATCTGTTTGGCAAGCTTTGTCAAAAGGGGTCTCCCAATGACGTCTTGCTGTGCTTCTTTTCGCAAAAAATTACAGAACGTCAGCAGGTCATCAGGACTGTCCTTCCTTTCTAGGTACTCTAGCAGTGTGGTTGCTGCTTCATTGGGATCCTTTCCGAGGTCTGCTTTGATTTGAGCACAGCAGTCGGAGTTGATGAGCTCGTAATCAATCTCCAACAGATCAGCACGATACCTGCTGAGTATGCCCTTGACACTGGCAACAAGCTCCCGGCGGGAGAACAATCCTCTCCTCCGCAGAATGGGAGTATGCTGGAGACTGGGCCTTTTCATATCGGAGTGTGTCATGATAATTGCTGTTAAAACAATTAAATTAAATTGAATGCAACCAACTATGCTATCCACAACAAGAAGACTGTTGAAGACAAACAAGTACTATGTTGACTTTTGGAGTCAGAATGCACATAGATATTACAATGTCATACATATAGATTTCACTTTGAAAACATTAGTGTCTACACACAGTTTGTGCAATAGTTGTGTGATTACCTGCTATACGTGCTTGGCTCAGAGCACAAACATCAAGGTCATGTGATCGTCCTAAACCACTATTAAGAGTCATTGGCCCTAGATCACCACCAACTGAAGCTCGTCCTAGTCCACTACCAACAGTTACTGATCCTAGACCACCACCAACAGATGTTTGTCCCAGTCCACCACCAACAGATGTCTGCCCTAGTCCACCACCAATAGACATTTGTCCTCGTCCATCTCCAACAGATGTCTGTTTTAGTCCATAACCAACAGATGACTGTCCTAGCCCACCACCCAGACGACTACCAACAGATGTCACCCCATGACCACCAGTCGGACCACCACTCAGACCACCACTTAGTCTAGCAACAGAAGCCTTGAGATCTCTTAGGCCAACACTCAGTCCACTATCACTGGAAGACATCAATTTAATTCCATCACTCAGAC
>CAUJGJ010000243.1:140000-145000 GCA_963170055.1 Halisarca cf. caerulea | reverse complement strand
CCTTGGTGCAAAATTTGAAATAGCCACCACATCATTCAATCCTTATGACTATTACACATTATAAAAATTCATCATTTTCACTTACCCCCCTCCCCCCACCCCATGCAGCAATTAGCTTGTTAATACAGTAACATTAACTATGACATGACTTGTGCATGTATCCTACTGGCTGGCCGGTGAATATTATGCTTGTCCAGTGTTTCTTAGTCGTCGACTCACACTACTTGCTAAAAGAATTCCCCTATTTTTCATTAATTTGCATTGAAATTGGAAACTAGAGAATTGTACGTAATGGGGCTTTAATTGAAATCCCATACAAAACATACATAGCATTCACGCAATGCACTAGCAGACCAGTCCTAGATAAACTATCCATAATGCACAAAATTCCATATATACAACTTGCATGGTCAATAAAATTCTTATTATACAAGGCAATGAACAATCTATGGGTTTCCAGCGTTGCATCACACCTCAGTTATCAAGTTCAGACCAGAATTAAGGTTGACCTGTGTAAGAGGAAGGTAAATTAATGAAAACATCCAAATATACAGTAAATTCCAAATCGAATCATGTGATTTACATGTGACACTTTTGCCAAGTGAATTCTATAAATCAACATGGAACTTTCATGTTACTTTTCAAATATTATTAAGTTCACATGAAACTTCACATTGTCAACTAGGTGGATGTGGAAACCTACACACAGCAAACACTGCCGCATCCATGGGGGTGTTGGGCTGACATATATATAGGTAACATGCATGTATATACATGTCTTGGTATACTCAATATACACACTCGCGCGCGTACACACACACACACACACACACACACACACACACACACACACACACACACATGTACACACTTGAAGGACGTGAAGTTGTAAGTGCAAGAGCTCCTTCAATCTGTTTGGCAAGCTTTATCAAAAGGGGTCTCCCAATGACATCTTGCTGTGCTTCTTCTCGCAAAAACTTACAGAACTTCCGCAGGTCATCAGGACTGTCCTTCCTTTCTAGGTACTCTAGCAGTGTGGTTGCTGCTTCATTGGGATCCCTTCTGAGGTCTGCTTTGATTTGAGCACAGCAGTCGGAGTTGATGAGCTCGTAATCAATCTCCAACAGATCAGCACGATACCTGCTGAGTATGCCCTTGACACTAGCAACAAGCTCCCTGCGGGAGAACAATCCTCTCCTCCGCAGAATTTGCTTATACTGGAGACTGGACTTTTTCATATTGGAGTGTGTCATGATATTTGCTGTTAAAACAATTAAATTAAATTGAATGCAACCAACTATGCTATCCACAACACAAAGACTGTTAAAGACAAATGAGTACTATATGTTCATAGTTGATTTTTGGAGTCAGAATGCACATAGATAGTACAATATCATACATAATTCACTTTCACAACAGTGTCTACACACAGTTTGTGTATAATTGTTGTGTGATTACCTGCCATAATACGGGATTGCCTCAGTCTGAGAGCACAAACATCAAGGTCATGTGATTGCCCTAAACCACTAGTAAAAGTCATTGGCTTAAGATCACCACCAACTGATGCACGTCCTAGTCCACTACCAACAGTTGCTGATCCTAGACCAGCACCAATAGACGTTTGCCCTAGTCCACCACCATAAGGTGTTTGTCCTAGTCCACCACCAATAGATGTCTGCCCTAGTCCACCAGCAATAGATGTCTGTCCTAGTCCAGCACCAATAGACGTTTGTCCTCGTCCATCTCCAACAGATGACTGTCCTAGCCCACCACTCAGACCACCACCCAGACCAACACCCAGACCACCACCCTGACCAACACCCAGACCACCACTCAGACCACCACTCAGACCAACATCCAGACCACCACTCAGACCACCACTAAGACCACCACCCAGACCAACACCTTGACCACCACTCAGACCACCACTCAGACCACCACTAAGACCACCACCCTGACCACCACCCTGACCACCACTCAGACCACCAGTCAGACCACCACCCTGACCACCACCCAGACCACCACTCAGACCACCACTCAGACCACCACCCTGACCACCACTCAGACCACCACTCAGACCACCACCCTGACCACCACTCAGACCACCACTGAGACCACCACTCAGACCACCAGTTAGACTACCAGTCAGACCACCAGTCAGACTACCACTAGCAACAGAAGCCTTGAGATCTCTTATGCCAACACTCAGTCCACTATCACTGGAAGACATCAATTTAATTCCACCACTCAGACCACCACCACTACCCATTGATGTTATGGTCAGACCACCACCGCTAGCTGTAGGCATCTCTCCAAGACCACCAGTTAAATCAACACCACCAGCAGATACTCCTAATAGACCACCACCAACAGACGTCTGTACCAGACCACAGCCAACAGACGTCTGTCCTAGACCACCACCAACAGATGTCTGTCCTAGACCACCACCAACAGACGTATGTCCTAGACCACCACCAACAGATGTCTGTCCTAGACCACCACCAACAGACGTCTGTACCAGACCACAGCCAACAGACGTCTGTCCTAGACCACCACCAACAGACGTCTGTCCCAGACCACAGCCAACAGACGTCTGTCCTAGACCACCACCAACAGACGTCTGTCCCAGACCACCACCAACAGACGTCTGTCCCAGACCACCACCAACAGACGTATGTCCTAGACCACCACCAACAGATGTCTGTCCTAGACCACCACCAACAGATGTCTGTCCTAGACCACCACCAACAGACGTCTGTCCCAGACCACCACCAACATACATCTGTCCTAGACCACCACCAACAGACGTCTGTCCCAGACCACCACCAACAGATGTCTGTCCTAGACAACCACCAACAGATGTCTGTCCTAGGCCACCCCCAACAGACGTCTGTCCTAGACCACCATCAACCGATGTTTGCCGTAGGCCACTTGATAAAACATTTACCAGACCTCCACCAACAGTTTTTGTCCCGAGACCATCACCCGTAACACTATTCACAAGTTTCGGGGGCAGCCCATTCCCCAAACCATCACCAAGCTTAAGACCACCAACAGTTGTGTTACCCAAATACCCCAAGACAGGTTTCTGTCCTACATCACCAGTAGGAGCTTTGAGCACTTCATCATCACCTACCACTACGGATCTAGTTTCTAGTTTGCTATCAATTACAGCCTCTTCTGGTCCACTGACTGTAGATGTCAGTCTCGAACCGATCGTCGTGATAATCCGCAGAGGGTTGAAAGGTTCCTCCTTCAAGGGACTCGTCTCGCTGAGAGCTGCAGAAGAAACATAGGTCGGTTCAATGCCGCAAACCTGCACACCAATTTTCGCAGATGCATACGAAGAACTATTATATACTACTAACTGACGATTGAGATGGATTACCATTCACTGGTAGCGTTTCTTTAGATTCATTTCTTGGCGATGTTTCGCCCGTGTCTCCTTCGTCGCTACTTTGCTCGGAGAAAACTACGCTGCCACTTGACTGCATTCGACTCAAACTAAATGGACAAGAAAGGAGTATGAAGTACTCTACACAATCACTAAAGTCGATAGTGAACCAGTTAAACTTGTGCCACACGCAACCACAAATACCTGGAAAGGCAAAGCAGAGGCAAATATTCTTTTCCTAGAATTCAACGCCATTTTGTCATCAAGAAAAGCATGATAATGCCATGAATCTGATTATACCAGGTCGCATTTACTCATCATGCAAGACCACGTTATAACCATAGATCGATGTTAGAGTATCTATGTTATAACAATGTATATATATATATACAGCAACAATATTGCAGAGCAACAATAGACAAAACTCAAATATAAGTATGAATAGAATACAGTCATGTGACATGTCATTATAATTTATTATTATAATAGTTATAGTAACTGTTGGATATTGACCTTCTCAGACCTCCAGGCTGGTGAACATTTGGAGGTACAGGATTGTTGAATCAGTAGGAAGATCATTATCCACAAATGCAGAGAATTGCTGATCAGAGGAGAGCATAACCTCATTGGCATCCAGTCCATTGTATTCTCTTGCTATATGGAGTGTGTTGTTTTTCACTCAACAGTGATGCAATTCGACGATAGAATGTAGTGGCGGTGGGGGCCATACCACAGGTTACAGACAACACGAGAGGAGTGAAGGAAGCTCTCTCTACTTCAAGGATTCTTGCTTTGCAGTACCTCCTCATCATGCAAGACTAGGCAGACCCTCAACTAGGCTCCTTGGATCAGAGGTTTGTGTCTGGCTACGTGAGACTATAATTCTAATGCAGGACATAGTCTGTCAAGCTAGACCACTACAATGAAGGCTGAATGCAGCTAGCATGGACCGTCTAGCATACCTGCAGACTGTTTATAGAGTTCTAACTTTGAATACTTATACACCGCACATATATAGCATTTATATTCTTGACAAGCAAACATGTAAGTACAATATTTAAGTCACACGATTGAGAAGTAGCAATCGATCAGGTTGAAATTGATCTTCCTAAACCGGTAAGGCTAAAATATTTTGTATATAATGTTATTGATCTATCAAACCACATGCAGTGGCTAGCTAGGGTTGTGTTACACACACACACACACACACACACACACACACACACACACACACACACACACACACACACACACACACACACACACACACACACACACACATATACACACACACACACATACACACAATGCACACTGATCATAACGCTGCATCAATGTCTCAAACCTTCTCAAAAAGAGTGTTCATTTAATCAATATAAGTATAATTAGTCTTACATACAAAAAAAGTTTACAGAACCACATTGTCAAATACAAAATTAAGTCCAATTAATACACAATTAGCCCTACTCATAGACTGTGATAGTCTAAGATTACAATTAATGATCCAAATATTCTGTCAGACATTTATACGCACATCAATGTAGTACAGCCATGTATGCACCTACATGGTGAGGAGAAATTACACATTCAGTGAATTTAATATCCA
>CAUJGJ010000243.1:45000-132500 GCA_963170055.1 Halisarca cf. caerulea | reverse complement strand
TTGTAAATGGAGTTATTGCAGGGGCAAGTCCAGATATAGAGATTTACAGGGGGGGACCTCGAGAGAGAGAGAGGGGGTGTTGAAGTAGGTGGCTCGTGATAGTTACAGGGGCATTAAATGGTATGTACAAACAAGACGCGTTGTGACGACACAACAAAATGGCTCCACTGCGGGTTCTCCAGAGTTTGAAAGAAGGACTTCCTATTGTGACTCTTAGCGATCGATTTCACTTGTAGTCTCACCGTGAACCCTTTCAATAGCTCTAAATTTATCGTGCTTCTTAATCTTGTTATTTAAGTACTTTATGCTTATTAAGTGAGTCAACTGCTTAGTCGTGAAAGTTATAAAATTACTACGTGCAAATTATGAATAACTTTTTTAGCGTACCACCCTTGAATTATAATTTAAGGGTGGTACGCTAGAAAAGTTATTCATACTTTGCACGTAGTAATGTTAGGCAAACCCAACTGTAGATCTGTGACATCGAAGCTTGCAATTGGCCAAACACGGAATTCAGAGTTTAACAAATGCGTAGGCCAAGTTCAATCGTTGTCGTATAGCTACAGCGCTCAGCTTGTTTAAAATTGGCGTACACACGTTGGAGTTGGTATATATATTATACAAACAATGTAGCCATGCCTGCAGGAGGATGTCTATATCGAACGTTGTCGATCATGCATGCAAAAAAGGCCTTCAGATTTACAATAATACTATTGGCGATCGCGAGCACCTCAGCAGGATCGTCATAATTGATCAAGACCACTAGTACTGTAATACTTTCATACACCTACCCTGAACTTGAAATACGGATAGACCGTAGCGCTAGCTATATGTAGAAAACCCTGCTGCAGCACTTACCTTATGATGGCCGACCGACAAAAACGATTTGATCTGCTCTGGATGACCGATATGAGTGGGTACTTTACCTAGCCCTGGCGAGCTCTAAAGCACCCAATTCCGATCGAGTGCACTAGCTATTGTTCGAAGATGACGAAGCAGTCCTGCGCCAATTAAATCATCGTGGCGCCTGGACACGCCTAGGACGTGATTAGTCTATCGCATCCGTGCAATTTCGCCATTTCAATGATAATACCGGCGCAGTAACTATAACACATATAGTCTGAACAACGTATACAGTGTATGCATGGAACCTCTTTATAACGCACACGTGTACTGCACAATGTTATATAGGTTACAATTGGGAGGTTTCCACTATCTTTTTCTGACATATGCCCATTTTTGAAGTCTGCTTGCAGCTGAGAGGCTTCACTGCCTACTGCAAACGGGTCTAATGCAGTGACATTTTTAAGATTGGGCAGCCATTTAACCTCCACTATGTGTGTAAATTTAAAGAATAATAATACTAATAATGATGATGATGATGATGATGATGTATGTTTTCACATGTGCGTGCCCGTAGGCCAAAAATTTCCTGGGGTGTTCTTTTCTCTGGTACATGTGGGCATACATACAAAATAGTTTCAATCTGAAAGTATAATATTATACAACCATTGGTGTACTTATTATTGTTTTCTTAAAAAAAATAGATTGTGCCGGCTTATCAGCTAGGTTACAGACACATACAGAATAGAGGTACTTCTCTACCAAAAATCCTAGTTCCAAGTTTCCTATAGGAAGGGGGGCGTTCTTATGAACCCCCCGCACCCCCAAAGCCCCCCTCACCTCCCTACAGGCCTGCCTGTGTACATATATAATACAAAGGAATCTTCAGCACTGAACCTTGCAAGGGATGAGCCACAAATTAGAACTGGCTCAACTGTAATATCCAATAATGGACACTCAGCTCTCAGTATTAGTAGTCAGCCAAATTAACCCAGCACCATTCTTGGTCAGCCATACAATTCCTATTTCGTTTGGAAATTGCAGATGCCAGGCAGGCAGCTACTTCTAGCACTGTCAGGCTCCATGTGAGAGAAGTGCATGCCTATTTATTTCTCAAAGGAGTGGCCATATAGTACATTACAAACATACACATACATTGAATTTCCCCCATATTATCACTATCTAAGGAACAATATCTACTTACAGTACCAGTGTACAAATAGTATAATATATACTCTTCTGCTAATTTAGCTTAACATATTATATACACAGTACAGTTATATTGCACATAAATACTAAGGTTAACGATCCACACTACGCACCACATAGAAATGCAGGGGCCATTGAGTTGTTGATAATATTATATTATATAGGCAGATTAAAAAAAATGGAACACATGTATGCTTAATTAGCTGCACAGAGTATACCTTATACGTTTATTACATATAGATCAGGGTGGTAGGAACACTTTCACAACTGCAGGGGTGAAGGTATGTATGCCTTGATGTATTGAATTGTCACTGCTTCCTTCCAAAGCCTGCATGCATACTTCCACACCAGTGTAGGGGTTCAGGGGCGCTTCCAGGATTTAGCTCAGAGGGGTGCTTACTGCCCCCACAAAATTTTAGTGCTGCATATCTTCTCTTAAAGTGACATCAATATTATATATCAATTAAACTTAGAATCAATTATCAAATGAACAGAGACTGTCATACAGACATGGAGAATGTTGCATAAACTAGCCTATGACATCATTAAAATGGCCGCCAGTTTCGTGTCTAGTTTCTTTGCCAGTTTATATGCTTACACGAAGGGATACAATAGCGAAAATGGACACTTTGCTACTCTCATAGCTGCAGAATATTGACTAATACTACCCATGATATGATTTTGTGTGAAAGATCTAGCACTCAAACTGCAATTTCACTGAGTACTCACTGAAGCCAAGGCTCTGAGCCTCAGGGGGTGCTTGAGCACCCTGAGCACCCCCCTGGATACGCCTATGGGGTTGGTGTTGCGTCAGTTTGTGGCTTGTTGGCTATTTTGTACAGGCCTGACCTGCATGCCTCCACCTGAAAAATGAGTTTAAAAGATATTTCTTCCTCCTCTACGCTATGCCAGCAAATTACTTACATATCTTGGCGGGTCATTGAGTGGTTTAAATGGCCATTCATGTTATGCCTGGAAGCAAGACAAAGTGCCTCTTCATCCATTAAGCCACAGTAGATTGTGGCTAGGCAATTTGAGAAAGATGGATGCTCTCAGTGTATATATGAAGTACTGTAACAATGATTGTAAAGTAATGCAAATGGTATACATACGGCTTGTTGTGCCTATATATACATACATAGTTGACCATAGCGCTTACCAGGCTATTCCTGTCTAATTAAATTCTTGCTTGGCCTTTAGTGAATGCAAGCCGCCCTGTACCTCATGGTGGTACTCTTGGGCCAGCTGGGAAAGGAAGTTCTCCTTTCTCTGTATATACATAGTACGTAATGTGCATAACATTAAGTATATTGGTGAGGCAAGGTATTTCATATGTTTTTGCACATATTGTACATACCATTTCCTTGTTATTCCTGTTTATGCAGAGTAAGGCCAATGGAGGAACACAGGGAGCTGTTGGGTCCTGTAGCATCCATTCTTTAAGCGATTGAACAAAGTGTGTGTCCAGTTTTCTGAACAGTCTTGATTCATTGGGCTCAAAACATTGCGTGATTGGGATCAGCATCACTGTGTCCCCAATTTTTGAACAAACATACTTGGTCAGTACAAGTGGGCATTTGAGTTGCATATATAGCTACAGTTGCACATCAGTACTCTTACCTATACACGTTTTCCTGCAATTGATTGATCAATGGGATTCAAAGGAAGGTCCTCCTCCTTTCTTTCCTTTGGAGGTAAAACATCTGCTGTTGGCTGTGCCGGGCGCTTTCCAAGAGCTGGAAATGGTGAAGGTGGGCTCTCCATGACCATGTCTTGTTTGCATTTCTTTGACATCACAGCATCTTCAGCTGTTGTGTATGTAGGTGGGAAATATTTCATGAGTTTCCCATGCATGTATTATGGTACGTACTAGTTAGAGTGTCGCATTGTACGTACGTACTATATAATAAGTATGTCTCGTGTACGTATGTAATAGTGTGTCTCATGTGCATGTATGTACTACTTAGGGTGCCTAAAATTATGTACTAGTTATAGGGTGTCCCTTGTATGTATTGTGGAGCCTCATATATAGTATGACGCTCTACAGGCTATGAAAAATGTATCAGATACAGAGGTTGCCGGATTCTAGAGTGACTCTTGGTATACTATAGATCTGGTATGGTGACTGCCCTTCCGAATAGTTATGGTCAGTTTAGAGAGAATGTCGGAATATAGAGGTGTTAGATTACTGAGGATCCCCTGTACTAGTTAGGGTATATCTCATGTATGCCCGTATCAAGGCCATAGAACTGGTATATACAGCTGGCACGACCACTATTTGTATACTAGTTAGTTGTTAAGTGTCTATTATGTATTTATGTGTGTATGTGTATGCGAGGAAAGATTACATGACGTATACGCAGAAATTATATAAAGCTTGTCCTTGCTTCCCATTTGTCCAGGATCGAAGTCGCAGATATCTATATGGCTCCTTCAAAGGAATTACTGAAGGTGTTGGCTGCAGTGTCTGTGTCAACTTCAACACAGACATGTGCTCTCCTCTATATGTAATCTTCAGTGTGACAGAAAGTACATATAATGTGAACCAAATTCATTATTGACATTGTTATTATGTTATTAATTATTGTTACAGTAACAGTTGTTCTTTGACAAAATTAATAATGCTTATAATGTTTTTGATTCATGTGGAACCGGTTATGCACGCCTAGAGCTATAATTCTAGGCCTGTAGCACAAATTCATACGCATACCTTCAGCTATAATATTATTACACAATGATTGTATAAGTTCTGGAGTGTATAGATAAATTATATGTAATATGTACGCTAGTGCATAAGAATGCGTTGCACGTATAGTAATAATTTTATTTATTAAAAGCGAGTGATGAAAATATTCAACGCCGTATATGTAAAATGAATAAAACTGAAGACAAATTATGCGTATTCATTGTATCTTACCTTCACACATGCAGTCTGCCTTCTTGCTAACATCTTGCGCATCAACATACTTTGCAGATGTGACTGGTAGTCCTTTGTGCGTATTTTACTATATAAATATATAAAAATACTGCCCTCATTGCGGTAATGGGTGGTAATTAGGCCTCATCAATGCGCAAAAACCAGAGCTTTGGGCCGGTCATACTGGCTAACTACAACTGACTTTAAAGAGACTTAATTGCTGCTGAAGAACATGAAATCCAAGCTAATTTAGCAAGGTAGAATAAATTATAAACATGATGTCATTGGTCAATTTTCATACGCGAAACCCGTGCGCGCAACTATAGGTGGTTTGGCTGTCTTCGCTACTGCACTGATTAGCTTCTATAGGTCATTCCAGTTCTTTTAGGAGCAGTGTTTATAAGCTTTGTGTCTATATCGGTCTGTTTGTGTGGCACATGCAATGGCAGAAGCACTCGAAACTGACGTTCTGTGGGAAGTACCGTTTGTTACAAGTGCACGTGAGCTGGAGCTACTCAACTCCCCTGCACATCCCTCACTGCTGTCTTGTGATGCTAAACACCACAAAATTAGCAAAAACTACAGGAAATTGGAACTTGGTGAGTAACATTAAATTCAAACTAATTAACTCAAGTGTATGATATAGCAATATTCATGTCATGTATATCAAATAAAAATAATATAATTAATTTCTTCATTAATCAGTTCCAAGTTTGTACACTTATGCCAAAGCCAGCAGAAAGACAATAATAGAATCACAATATGCATGGTATAACATAGGCCTTCATATAATTATTGTAGTCGGATAGTATCAAAGCAGTCTACTCTTCACCGCAGGTTCGGCAAAGACAATGTATGTGGATGACTCTGTTTGTTCCAGTGATGCTTATATATGCACACAGGCAACCATTTATCTGGACGCAACATCTGAAGTCCACTCCAGAAGTTGAAATGCAACCCTATTCCTGGACAGTGAGGACATACATACATACATACATGATAGTAAAATACCACTCAAAGTAGTACAGTTCATGCAGTACATACACTTACTATGCTTCGTCCTTGCTGTGCAACCGCCAAATTTAATTTCTGCCAATATTCAATTACAGCCCGATCTTGTACAAATCACCAAATCTATTGATCGGCAATATTTCTGGATAAACGGTAACATTATGCAACATGCATTAGCTAAGTATATGCATCACCATCTGTGACACACGTTTATAGGATCTATGGCTACATTTTGTAATTTCTAGTTATCGATCTAGCGTAAAACAGGTCAACTTGGAACGATTGAGCAAAAGCAGTGTCAATATTAAGCTACAGCTACATTGTTTGGTCAGCAATGTTCACGAGTCTCTGTGAATTGGGCGCAGCTTGATCCATACTATATACAGACCCTGTTCCAAATCAGGGTTCTCCCTTTCTATGCTAATGGATATTGGGTCTATATGCCTTCAAAAATCAATCGATTACTTTCCACACAACTGTGCATGCGTGTGCATTCTCTGTAGCTATTTATCTTGAAGTCATTGCGTATCATATATTCTACATGCCTGCTTCAATATGTATAAACACTGTTAGCATGCACACTACTGAGAGAAGTTTGCAAATAACAATATCTACAATAAATCTCCCTATATCCCTTGAAATTTCTAAATTTAAGGGAGAACTCTGCAAGTTATATATAATTACCCTACTGTTCAAATCCCGCTTCACCCTATATAACGGCAAGACCACAGTAGACAAAATAAGATTTACAAAAGGTGACCAACGTAAAATGATAATCAATCTCTCCACGCATGTTTTGCCAAGTTGGCCATGACCCTCACCATCAAGGTACTACAATGGAACAATCGGTGTTTCCCTCTCTTGGCGCTGGCCAAACACGCGTCGAGCTTCTGTGCACGTGTGTAAATATGTTTGCGGTCACCTGACTTCCTGTCATGCTACTCGCTTGTTACACTCTCCCAAAATTGTGACACTTATTGTTACCCAAATTTGTAACACTTACTGCCCTCCAAGCAAATTTGTGGCACTTGCACAATTGCTGTTCCCCAAAATTGTGCAGCTTAATTAATACAATAATATTCTCCAAGTTTGTGATCATAGCTATAATGTAATAGTTAACGTTATACTAAAGTGAGACACATAGCTACAACCCTATATGTAACAGTGAAACACTCATGCAGATCATGTTGTCTTCATTTCATCTATTATTACTACAGGTATACACAGGCAGGTAACGGTCCAACCAAAATGCAGGCAAGACTGTCCAGGACCAGTCCTGTTTGGAAGTTGCACACACCGTGGCAGTCAGAGTCGAGGATGCAAGACTGAGTCATCCATTGCAGTGGTGAGGGCCATCACAGGGCACATACACTATCAAAGTCCACTGGCTGAAAGGCATGCACATATACCTCAGCATGGAAGCCCTGCAACTCCACAAAGGCAAAAAAGCTGGTCCCTTGGGAGGATGACATTCCAAGAAGTAGTATTTTAATCTTGGACTTTAGGCAAGAACGGATATTTATGGAAAGCAACAATAATATTATTATTACTCATTAACATGACATGTATGCAACTTTTACTCAGTAGAATCTTACAGACTAGTACTTATCCCTACATTATAACCTCACAGTTTTTGCCTTTATCATGGTTCAGTATGTTATGCAACAAATTTATCAAAAATAATAATAGTTAGCTGATATACATTATATTAATCACACAAATTGCACTTTCATCTTGGCTCAGTATACTATTAGCAACATTACTGTAGCATTAACTCACACATTTGAAATCGTCATTAGTGCATAAAGTGGCTAATATTATATAGGTGTGTGTGTGCAATATATAAACCCAAAGAAAGTACCAATACTACATGGAAAACTACAGCACTATCATAACAAATCTGGACATGTCCCACATGCGTTTGTCACGTACTTCACGTCAATGAAGGTATTTCGATTGTAAGCTTTTGCTGCATGTTGCTCGTATTTTTTGATTCTGATAGATTTCTAAATGTGTTTCTAGATAAGAATCGCTAAGTTAAGCTTACAGATGTTTTATTGCCTACTTCCTCAGCCTAAACATATAGATATATGCGGCCAAAAGGTATCATAGCTACAGGTATTACTTCGTAATCATATTCTTGTACTTACACGTTTGTAAATGATTAGATAGATTATATCAAGAAATTTACTTGGTCGTCGACAATATTAGATGCTTCTGCAGATGTCTCCACTTTGGGTTGTGCATGCAATATATATATAGTAAAAAATTTAATAAGTTCACCCGCACAGAAATTTGCCTTCGTTTATATCTAAAAAGCGTGATCGAGTTCAAGTTAGACTAGGCTCAAACATCGGCCTTCTAGACTACCAACTATAGTTCGAGCCTTCTGAAGTGAAGAACAGTTGAGAAAGCGATATTTAACATGTGTGGGCGAATGTATAGACGTTCGCCCGGCTGTCATGGAAGTTCAGTCATGGCCTAGGAACACCGCGAAGAGCCGAACCACAGACTTGCAAGAGATAATATAGTAGAGAGCAATTCTTCATCTTTCACAATTGTAAGTTTGGCTCACAATCTCTGTTCCTAGAGGAATCCGTCAACGTCCAAAGGGGCGTTGCGGAAGTTCGCTCATCATAAGAATGTGTCAAAAGATCAACAGTCATTTATAATTGCTGTAGAAGGTAGAATATAGAGGATTATGAAGGATACAGAGGCAAAACCCTTTTTGTACTTACAAAATTTAAAGGTGTAGTCGGCTCTCTTTGTTATACTGACGTAAGACAAAAGAAATCATGCTGTCGATTGCATAATTTCTGTATCAAGTGATCCAAAAGCTGGCGGGAAATTCACATGCATGGTTTGAAGAATGCGCGGATGCAGCGAATGCTTTAGAAAGATTTGAAGGTAAGATTCTTATAATTAAACACATTAATTTCTTTTTGTGGTGAGATACATTATACAGATTCTATATCACTGCCATGTCACACCACTGTCATTTTATTGTATTAAATTATTTAGATTCTGAATTTGATCTAAGACTTGCATTAATGGTATGGCAATCATCAAGCTATTTTAAAGGAAATATTGTTCCCATACTAATCTGAAATCATATAGGTTTAGTGCATTTCATAATTTACTAATCATTATGGTCTACCATGCATACTCCATGCAGATAGAAGTTGAAATGCCCGTCATTGCATGTGTGGTGCATGCAGATGTTAAATCATGGTGCAATATTATAATGCAGTGAAACCTCTATAATCCGCCTGCCTATAATCTGCCCAACCCGTTAATCCACCCTATTTTCCAAAAACAATTACATGCATGTACTGTGTTCAAACCTCGTTAATCCGCCAACCCCGCTAATCCACCTTAAAACTGACATTCCCAAATGCGGCGGAAAAAATAGGTTTCACTGGCTGTAATATATACTATTAGCTATAATTATAATTATCATTTTGCTTATTGTTTTCAGTCGCAGGTGTGACATGTGCACATGTGAGGTGTGAACAAAATGGCGCCCCAAAAGTCGGCTGAAATCACCCCCCTTTTTTCTTCTGTTCTATTACGTTACGAGTCCTGAGGAGGATATCAAACATCATTACAACTATTAAATGTTACATTTCTCGGTATAATTGTATATCTTGTCTTCGTAAAACTAGAAAAACAATAGTTAATTCGGACCTATAAAAAAAGTTTCAGTGTAAAAGGCGGTCATGTAAATGCTCGTTTAAGGGAGTCATACGGAATCCGAAGACTTCTAACATGAATATCTAAATTTTCACCGTTGGAGAATTTTCTTAATCCTCTTCGTTTGCAAGATGTGCACCAAAATGTTGTTTTCGTCCACAAATCTAATCACAAAACCGTGCACATGTCGGGAATGGAGGACTTGATCAAAATTCTCCAACGGTAAGAATTTACCTTTGTCATTGGTAAACCCCATTCCGAAACAAGGCTTCGCTACACACACATTTACATGACCGCCTTTTCGAAAGAAGTTCAGCCTTTGGTGAACACCGTCTCCTTGGCCATTGTCACAAAGTTTCACGTGATAAATATGCCGTTAGCATTACGGGAGCCTCGAAGAAGATTTAGTCGAGTGTAGCAGATCGTGTTTCGTTCCTCTTTTGTAGCTGTTTTCAGTTTATAACGATCGGTAAACCTCACTTATCAGCCTATATTCGTTGAAACTACCACAAATTCTCTTGGAAACATGTTATTTTTTAAACCCTTCAATTATTTTTTAAGGTCCCCTGAAATACAGCTGTTTTGAATGCAAAACAGAGTAAAGTCAACAAATTTGTGAACCTTACCAGCTAGAGTTCACAAACTTGTTGACTCTACCACTGAACCAATGGCAATTATTTATCCCAATAAGCCATATTTCAGGGTTGGGATTTGTTATTGCAACTTCAAAAGATAAATTGCAGCTGAAATGGGTCACTTTATGCATCAACATGTTTTGGTTCCCCTGAGATTTAGGCCATTCTGAGTTCAAATTCTGGAGGTATCCAATAAAATTAGCTCAAACTGCCATCATAACAAGCTTTGTTTACAAATTTCCTGAGAATGTTATGAAAACAGTGAAAAGTCCAGACATTCTGGCAAGTCCTTAAAAAATAATTGAAGGGTATAAAAAATAACCTGTTTGGAATACTTTCGTAGATTCGGAGGAACACATGACTTGCATGCGCAATCTCTGTATTCGGTGTGAGCATTGTATTAAATTCCTCGTAAGCCACAAAACGCCCCTCAACTTCCGCAAAGTGCACATGTCACACCTGCGGTGTATGTGCACAATTTTATTGTCTGCTTGCAATTTGCAATTTTTGTATTTTCCACCACATTTAAACATATAATTATTATTAATATATACCATGAACATATATATATATATGTATGCATGGTAGCATATTATATTAATACTTCTCACTGAAGGTGATCATTATGTATACTTACTAGCTGAGCATGATATTGACAATGTTACAAATTAATTGCTGCATTAATATGCGGGCTTTAATCAATTGTGGTTATTGTAATTATATTCAGTATGCAGGTATTATGCTCCCTCTGCCATCACTGAAGTCAAGAGTCATATCCTCAGCTACTTCTGCTAGCAGTACACCAATCACAAATGATTCAGAACCTCCCAACAGACCACCAGAATACAAGGTATGGAGTATGGATGCCATGTCTGAGGCTATTGAAGAAGAGCAGAAGGGAATGTCTGTGAGAAAAGCAGCAGAGTGCTACAGTGTACCCAGATCCACTCTTAGAGATTATTTATCTGGTTGGTTCATCCGTCATCTCGCTCTGGTGCACCTTTGCTAACAGAGGATGAAGAAACAGAATTAGCTACATTTCTTATTGAAGTGGCGAAGATTAGCTACCCACACACTAAGAAGCAAGTGCTAAGCAAAGTGCAAGCAATAATTGAAGCAAAAGGTATGAATCACAGAGTCACCTATGGGTGGTGTGAAAGCTTTCGGAAGCGGCACAAGCACTATACATTACCTTGAAATCAGCTGTACCATTATCAATGGCTAGGGCCAAAGCCACAGATGTAGAAGTAATTGAGTGATACTTCTGCATGCTAGAGGAATGTATGCGGCACTACGATATTATGGATAAACCCTCAAGAATGTACAACTGTGATGAAACAGGCCTTCCTCTTAATCCGCCATGTCATAAAGTGGTAAGTCAGGTAGGATCTAAAAATCCACCATGAGTGAATGGCAATTCTAAGCAGCAAATCACAGTCCTAACCTGTACAAGTGCCACTGGGACAGCTCTTCCACCAATGATTGTCATGAAGAAACGACCAATCACTGAGCAGCTTGCTGCAGGAGAAGTTCCTGGGACCACGTATGCATTTTCAGATACAGGTTGGATGAACAGAGAATTGTTCTCAGAGTGGTTCATAAAGCACTTCCTCCAGTATGCCCATAAGGACTGTCTGATTATTCTGCTTATGGATGGACATGCGTCGCACTTTGACCCTTCAACCATTGCTATGGCTGCTGAAAACATGTTCTGAAGTAAACGTGAATATTCTGATTTAAACTCACCAAAAAATTAATGTTCTTGACCAAAAACATGCAACCACAAACAACAAACAGTGACTTTTTCACAAATTTGTGATAATAATCAGCAGCCCAAATTGCTAAATCACAAATTTGTGAAAACTGAAAATCACAAATTTGTGAATTCCTGTTTGAGTTTGCTGGTGATAGGGCAATAACCTGTGAACTATCATGCACTTGTAAGAAAACAAGCTAAAATGGAAATTGTTGTTGGCCCAACATTTGCAAAGTTTTGATAACTTTCTTTTGGTTTTCAACATACCTCGCTAAAAACAAGACTGTTTTGCATAACAATATGCTTGTTTACAATAATCCCTGCAGATTTGTTATGAAAACAGTATGAAACTTAGCAATTTTGGCTACAAGCCAAATCAGAATTTTCACATTTACTTCAGAACATGTTTGAAGCAGGTTGTATACTATGTGCCTTACCACCCAACACCACCCACCTCCTTCAGCCCCTAGACAGATCCTGCTTTTCACCCTTGAAAACAGCATGGAGGGAATCCTGCCACAATTTCCAGGTCAAAAATCCTCACAGAGTTCTTATGATGACAGATTTCAACAAAGTGCATGTTCGGAGAAGCATGGTGTAAAAGCATGGCACTTTCTAACATCACCAGTGGCTACAAGGTCACGGGCTTGTATCCCTTCAATCCAGCCGCAATATTATCAGAATCTACCCAAGTCAAGGCCATGAGCAAGCCGGAAACAATGATGGAGAGCACAGGGCTTACATACATTCCCCTGTATGGCCAGGCAGATCACACTCCACCTGAACCTAAAGCATTGGAAGATAGAAAAGTTGATTGCACCTATATCCACACAAGCCGACAGCAATCCACCATTAGTAGCATACTCGTTAAGCCAATCCTGCCAAGCACGTTACCATCAAATAAGGAAAAGTTGTCTGGTCTCATTGCCACAAGTGCATGAGGAGAATTTGAGGGCACTCAACCAAAAATGGCTAGCCAAAGCAGAAAAAGAGAGAGCAAAGGAAGAGAAAAGGATTGCCAGAGAACGTTTGCAAAAAGAGAAGAGAATTGCCAGTCTTGCAGGAAGAGAAGAGAGTTGCCAAAGAATGCCACAAGAAGAAAGGCAATACCAGGCAGACAGCTAAAGCAAAGAAACGCAAGACATTTAATAATTGTCTTAATTTGCACATATTATAGATACTACACTGCATGAGCTACACCCGACTCCATGTATGCATATAATAATATTACACTACGTATACATATGGCACTAACAACAAATGATCTTAGATTTTAGTACATGCATGCAATGCATGTAAAGTACATCTATCGGTACATTAATTTATACCTTAAATTTTGTCTTCAGTAGACATGGAAGCCATACTTGTTGATGAAGCACAGAATACTCCACCATCTGTGAAGCCAAAATGGTGGCTGGAAAAGTTGAAACTACCTAGTTCAGATTTGACAGGGCTACAAAGTGGTGCTAAGCTCACAGATACTCTGATGAATGCTGCGCAGAAATTGCTACTAGAGTAGTTCCAAAGGATGTCAATTTGGGTACCCTGCTTATGTTCAGTGAAATAAATTCAGTAGATGATGATGCAGTACAGATCTTGCACACAGGTTTGTCACGTGCGCCAATGTTTAATATAATTATATTATGTAAAATTTAGTAAAATATTTATGTAATTGAATTCATGTATGTTTCCATTCAGTGACACAATACAGTTACATATATACTGTACAAGTACTGATTATAATATCAGATTCAAAATATATAATTATAAACACTCTTGTAGGAAATTCAGAACACAGGGTTTGTGTGGCAGTTTCAAGTGTTGACGTCTTGAAAGAGAAATCAATTGAGGTTCTGCTGTTTGACAGTCTATGGGGAACGGATTTGGAGCAAACTGTTGAATTTCAAATTTGTTGTATCTTTAGAAAATTAAGTGATTCCAGTGTCAAAGTAAAACGACCACCAGTCCAACAACAGCAAGCGGGTACATCAGACTGTGGTCACTTTGCTGTGCATGGCCTTGCCACCGACATCTATCATGGAATAGATCCAACTAAATCCAATTATGATCAGAGCAAAATGAACACCCACCTGAGGAAGTGCTGTGAAGGTGGAAAACCAACACCTTTCCCACAACTAAAGAAAGCCTGCAGAAGGCCAGCAGCAGATAGCGAAGACTTTTACATCAGTATCTATTGCTATTGCCATATGCCAGAGTATTACGACACCAGCATGATTCAGTGCAGCAGATGCTTGCAGTGGTACGTCCACAAGGCATGCACAGAGGTCAGAACAAAGGGGAAGGACATGAAAAAGGTGAAGTGGAGCTGCTGCTACTGTGTAGGTGCAAAGGTGCCAAGCCCTCTCTAGAAACCTGTGGAATTCCAGCCCAAATTTCCTGCCAAGAAGCACCATACTCTGAAGTTACTGTAGTACTGCAGCCAGAATTGATTATTAATAACTTTTTCTTTGCTTAGCGCTCATTTTGTGTTGCTTTATAAGTTGAGTTAGCTTAGTCTTAAAAGTTTAAAGACATTCATTGCTGATTCCCAATCTCTGAGCTTTTATACTTTGTGTTACACTTTGACAATGCTTTACAAGACTATAAATCTTGACTCTTAATTAGGCTGATCCAGCACTATATACCTTCTTATTTATTCTCTGTGCAGCATTACAGTGGGTTCCCTGCAAGTTTTTTCACACACTGTCTGCCCATAGCAGCAACAATTAATGATCCCTTGAGCATGATCAATCAGGGTGTTTATTTCTTAGTTTTCCTCAGTATATTATGGTGGTGATTAATGTCACTGTCACCTAGTATGCTGTCGAAATCCGCATAATTATAATTAGGCTATAGCACTTTATATGCCTGCATACATAATGATTGCAACATCCCCTTCAAATATAAAACACTCATGCACTTCACAGAACACCAGTCTGAGATAATTCTTGGGTATATAACCCATGCAGCTGGTAACCGAGAAGCTCATAAGCATGTGGGACATGTCCACGCTAATTCGGAGGTGTAAAAATTTCGGTCTTTTTTACAACTTCGGTTCTCAACGAAGGCTTAACGAGTAGGTATACCCATAAACTTTTCCATAATTTCCCTTTTCAGAGGCTTGTCTTTTTCGCAAATTTAAGGAATTAGTGAGGTTTTTCTAAGCCCTACTAAAAACCGAAACGCTTTGGGTGCTACATGGAGAAACGCTTCTAAGACTATTTTCTCACATTAATAGCAATAGCAATACATTTACTAACTTTTCCATGTGGGGCATTGACAATTCCTCTCCGAAGCCGAGATCTGCGAAATTGGCCCTGAAAGCCAAAAATTCAAGCTCCAATAACTTCGGGCAGGAACAAAAATCCTCTTGCCCCCACATGGAAAAGTTGTTTTCTATAAATAGCTCGACGTTAGCATCAAGAAACTGTGTCCAGCTTGTTCCCTCGCATAGCACCCAGCCAAAAACTATAATTCTGGAGAACATCCAGTTAGGTCACAAGCCAACATGTGACAGAACAACTGTGATGACAGAAAACGTCACTAAACGTGGATTCGACATTCGTGTACGCCCGAATAACAGCTTGAATCACAGGATAAATGCATGACTAATAACTTATAGGTGCCAAAAACCCACATTTTATCACTATGCAAACTGAGGGGCGCTATCATAACAAATTTGGACATGTCTCACATGCGTATATATGACCCAAATCATAGGCCATTCCACCTCACAGGGACAGTTGCGTCTTTTGGTACATTTTTATGACGGACGAACTTCCATAACGCCTCTTTGGACGTTGACGGATTCCTCTAGGAACAGTTCAGCTGTGACATGTGCACATGTTCACCGCTACCAAAATGGCCGCCCTGAAGTTGGCTGAAATCAGCCCCCACTTCCTTGCGTTCAGTGCACTTATGACATACAAAAGGCATACAAAACATCAATATGACTATCTAATGCTACAACAGTTCACTTAACTCTGTTGTTAATACTTCGCAATGTCGAAAAAACAACCACAGATTCGGACCTTAATAATAACTTTAGCGCAAAACCCGGTCATGTAAACCATCATTTAGAACAGCCATACTTTGTCAAGCCCTTTCTAACATCAATATCTAAATTTTCACCGTGGTCGAACTTACCCATTCTCTTTCATTCCTGAGATGTGCATCAAAATGTTGTTTTTGACACAGAGTAAAACCACAAACTTGTGCACATGTCGGGAATGGAGTATGCTATGAAAATCGACAGCAGTGAAATTTTAGTTTTACCTATCGTGATCAAACTCCCGTGACATGGCTCCTCTACACAACCGTTTAGATAACCGTGTTTTTGAAAGAAATTCACTTGTTGCGAAAGTCTCTCGCCGTTTGTCACAAGGCGGTCACATGATATGATGACGTCACCAAGCAATGGTAACGATCGGTGACATTGATATTACTTCTAGCACGAGCGAATAACTATTAGAACGTTTTGAAAACACGAAATGTGCAGACTATTGCGATATTCGATACAATTTACTTCGGTTTGAGAAAGAGAAGGCCTATATTTCAAGCCGACTTCATAAACATTCACGTGACTAACGCATGTACATCAGTTAAACGTGTAAATTTTGAATGAATTTCTTTTGTACCCCTCTGTTTACAGATTATGCACATGTTATACCTGCGAGAGATTGTGAACCAAACTTGCAAGTGTGAAAGATGAAGAGTTGCCCTATAATATATATCACTTGCAAGTCTGTGGCTCGGCTCTTCGCAGTGTTCTGAGGCCGTGACTGAACTTCCATGATAGCCGAGCGAACGTCTATACATTCACCCGCACATGTTAAATATCGCTTTCTCAACTGTTCTTCACTTCAGAAGGCTCGAACTATAGTTGGTAGTCATACTCTAGAAGGCCGATGTTTGAGCCTAGTCTAACTTGAACTCGATCACGCTTTTCAGAGATAAACGTGGGCAAATTTCCGTGCAGGCAAACTTATATTTTTTACTCTCTAGCTAATGACGTTTGTGATGCTATATACGTATTTGATTAATTGGTCCTTATGTAAACATAAAAGGTGATAAATTCCAAAGCGTTATTATGCCCTGTGTAATTGGCAATACTTGATTTCTCTAACACCAATATTACTCTATTACCGCCTGCATGGTAGTTATTATACAGTGGGTGATAACTACCACACATGCCCAATTTTTGCTTTGATCTTTCACAAACTGGGATAGAAATATATAATAATATATGCTATTATAATAATACATATCACTAATAATATTATGATGAAACTAGCTGTAGTCAAAAAAAATTACCCAGAACACCCAGCTGTCTAGAAGAAACCACTCTGCCCAGGCTGGTTCTGGAATCACCACAAACAATACTATTCCATCTGCACAGGGTGTTTTTAACCCTCTGTTGCTTGTCCCAATTGTGGGCGGTACTTGTTTTTAACGTCATCTGGCAAATAGCAGCTGTTTTTAATGCGTCTTTCAGATGACGTACGAAAATTCACACATCAACAGAATGGGGGAAGAAGGCGACTTTTGTGACACTATGCCTACGTATCCATGAAACGTTACGAAAATAGCACTTTTGTTGAGGGCGAAGATAAAGTTGCCTGGTTAGACCTCTAGATGCCTTTGAATCTCACCAAATCCAACTTTGATGGAATCTTAAGATGTGTCGGTTTGTGACAATCGTTCCGGGCATAGTGCTACAATCAAGCAGTTTCTCCCAATTGCACATGTGGGACATGTCCGCGCTAATCAGGAGGTGTGAAAATTTTGGTCTTTTTTACAACTTCTGCTCTCGACTTGTAGAAGCTTTAGAGTATCAAGATAAGTCTATACTAGTAGGCAGACATGTGAACTTCTCAAATGTTACCGTTCCGAGCGTCTCATATGAATGCTGAAGCAGCTAGAACGGTTTTCCCGACCACTATTCAGGAACGAAATGCTCAGGGTGATAACTGGTGGAATGCTTTGTAAGACATGTTTTCTCATAAATCGCTCTAGCGAAGTATTTGCTAACTTTAATTTCCATGCTGGGTATTTTGCCAATCCTCTTGAAAGCCAAGATCAGTGGAAACAGCCCTAAAATGGCAACATTGAAGTGCCTATATATAACTCAGGACTGGAGCAAAAATTTCAAATACGTACCCAATATGGAAAAGTTGTATAGCGCAAAAAGCTCACAGTTGGCTCTAACAAACCGTCGCTAGCAGAAAACTAAATTTCTAAACACGATTTGGTGGAGTCACATGCCAACATGTGATAATTCTGTGATGACATGGAAGACAACATCACTGTACCTTGGCTCAGCACTCGTATACGCCCGAATAACAGCCTCAACCACAAGATAAACGCATGACTAATATTTTATCGGTGCCGAATAATAACAAATTCCTCGCTATGCAAACTAAGGAACGCTATCATAACAAATCTGGACATGTCCCACATGTGTGGACCATTTATGTTAATTTTTGGCTGTTTGAAGGGTGAAAAAACAGGTTTTTCGGTTATAACTTTCTTACGGAAGATTAAAACCTATAGCCCGAAATGATTTTTGGATAGCTCACCACTTGTTCGGTCTTTTCGTGTTGTTTCATGTGAATTGAGAGGGATCTATAGGTACAACCGAGGCGAAGTTTGTCTGAAATTGCAATGTATTCCCAGCTCACTATCTTCCTTCAGATAATAGACATGCACGTACGGAATATATACAGCTTTCGTCCAGTAAGGAGAACTGGGTGAAAATCTTGTCAACAAAGTAGAAACAATTGATAATTCGTGAAGCTATTTCAAGACGGCCATTTTTGCATTTTAGTCCTGCATGGACAGTTATAAATACGTACCCTGTGTAAATATGAATTACTTGCCTATGTAAAATGTATAGAATTAAGTAAAGTGTATAAAATATTTATAAATTAACAGTACATAAGTGTATAAATGAATCAAATCTAGTTTGCTACAAAACGCCTAAACAACCTTCTAAATCAGTTAATTATATTAGTTGCATTGGGTGACCGAAAGAGGTCAATCAGATTCTAATAATTTTACTCTATGTAGCAATTAATGGTGCTGTAGCAGTACATCTTAATAATTATTCATTTTGTTGCTTCAACATAATCGTCTTCTTATCTAGGTCCTCCTTTCCAGCAACGTATTCATGAACGTTGCTCAAGAACGGTAACAGGCAAAAGCCGTAATTCCATTTCTTGCTGTTTTCTTTTGAACCACACGAATGGACACCAACAATTATTGGCCAGTTATGCTCCTCAAATTCATGAGTCACCAATACTGGACTGCCTGATGATCCTTTTCGAGTTCTTACTGCATACACTATCTTCTCCTCTACACAGGGAGATAATAAGTTAACCAATAATACACTATATCTATTACATCACACAAACGCCCCGTGGCCAGAGTATTATTCACTAGAACAGGTGCAAAAACCTCCCCACGTGTGAAGGAAGCGAGGAAGTTTTTAGAGGAGAATAATCGCAGAAAGTTTAAAATACACAATGATAGTGTCACCGACTTATCCTTGTCTGGAAATGAAACTTTGTTCTTTGTTTTTCTTCTAATCGTCGCATAAGCTCCTTAAACCCTTGTAAAAGTGTAGCCATGATGTACGAGCGCACAACGTAAAACTTTCGAAAGGCCCGTGGTTCACAAAGAATCGTTCATGCTCCTGAACAAGTGAATTTGGCTAGTGAAAGGCCCCTTTAGTCAAACAAAGAACGGAATTAGCCATTTTTGATTGCTGCGTGTATACGGTAAAATGCGGAATTTCCACATTTTTACCAGAAAAAAAAGATAATACGCTATTTGTACAGTTTTCTGCTCGTCATACAGCTACATTGTTAGCGTAGTTTTTCAGAAATGGTATATGCTATCGCCGTAAAACAAGTTTCAACAGGAAGAGAATGAACCGCTCTATGACGCTATATAAGGAACAAAATTTTAGTCTTCAGCGCGAAGTGGGCCTTTTTCTCACATCTGGTCACATACATATATGTATATGTATTATGGATTTGAACAAGTCTTGTAATAGAGAATTTATATAATAGTAAGTAGGAATTTACACAGGAATGAGTTATAGGGGTTGTTTTGGAAGCAATATCCAAAGCTGCAATTATTACCAGAACAATTGTCCACTCTACAATAAACATGACATTCCATGAATGCTCAGCTGTGCACTTACCCTTCAAATGCATGCTTTACAAGTAATTCAAGCGTGTGGGGTGGCAGCCCCTATAAGTTTTTAACCTTTTATTGTGGAAGATATGATTGCACAATCACCCCTTTATTGTGGACTAGCCACTATAGTGGCTCGTACTTCTTTTGTCATTAATTTTTATAAGAACGAATGAAGTGTTTAATGGCTCAATTGCCCATCTAAGGGAAGTAAAAACATATTGCAAGTATCAACATAAGCGATAGATATAATAGATAGAATAGATTGATATAATAAACAGATAGAATAGTAACACGAAAGCTAGAATACCACAAAATCCGAAGAGTCCCGCATGCGTATTGCTGCATCATGTGAGTTACAAGAACATGCAGGCAGATGATGACAAAATGAGCTCAGAATCAATCAGGCTCGAGAAATGATGACAAAGTACCCGCATGTGGGGCATGTCCAGATTTGTTATGATAGCGCTCCTCAGTCTGCATAGTGATAAAATGCTATTTTTAGGCGCCTATAAAATATTACTCACGCAGTTATCTCGTGTTTAAGGCTGATATTTGGGTGTATACGAATGCCAAATCCGTGTTTAGTGAAGTTTACAGTCGTCACTGCTGGTTTGTCACACGCTCGCATGTGATCCAACTCGATCCTTTTCAGAATTTTAGTTTTCTTCTGGGTGCAGCGCACAGAATTGCCGAGGAATGGTTTCTTTACTTTGTATTGGGAGTTCACCACACAACTCAACTTTTCCATACATGGGAAATTGTACTTCGGTTCGTGTCCGAAGTTATGGGCGTTGAAAATAATGCTGGTAAGCCCAGTTTTACCATTACTCGGGTTTTGTAAGGAGCTGCTAGATCCCATGCATGGAGAGTTTAGTAAATCTTCTGGTATAGTGTTATACAAGCTTACTCATCTTTGGGGTGTTCCTGTGCTTTGCACACAAGCGATTTCGGTCTCAAGTAGGGGTCAGCAAACCGGTCGTATTTCATCGATCAAGGACAGAAAGACTTCGAAACGGTTGTTATTAAAAACTTCGAGTGTTGTTCTCTTAGAGAAGTGTTTAGTAATCCTTCTCAGACCCACACAGGCTGTGAACAAACCTTCAAAAAATCGACGTAAATTTCTCACCTATCAATTAGCGTGGACATGTCCCACATGCGCCTCTCTAGAAAGTGGAAAAGGACAAACTAGTATTAGCAGTGTGCATCCTTCCCTGCGATTTGTGAGCGTCACTCCCTTCGACATTGACAAACTTCGGAGCGCCCTAATCTGCCATTTTAGCTCGTCAACTCTTTCCAGGAAGCAAACCAAGTACAGCGGTAAGCAAAGTAAGGAAATAAATCTCATTCCCTCTGCGTAGGTCCTGATTTTAGATTGAGCCACACTAGAGAATGCCATTTTTATTCTGCATAACTAGGATGTTTGGTAAATCATCATATATTCATTGCATAACACCGTAGGACGGGATCATAGGTAACTTTTAGTATGTGTTCTAACTTTGTTGCAATCCATATTAGAAGGTTCATACTTACAGAGTGTGTTACTATTGCTACTTGTATGCTTCGTATCAAATTTAACACAATGCGCTAATCTTTCGTCATTTTCCACAACCATGGGTAGAGCCACTATAATAGTGGCTCGTCCACAAAAAAGGGTTAACGTGAAATACTTTTTCGCATTGTCTGAGCTTTGCGGCTTCCTTTGTGAGGAAACATTCTCCAAACCGTCATATGATTGGATCAAAAAGGCTACTGGTATGTTTCTAACTTCATTTTAGTTTTCCTCGTTTACCAGTTTGTGCTCAGACGCATCGTATGCCTTGTCTGAACCCCCATGTTCAGTTTCTTTCTCAATAAAATGTCACCGTGTCTATATTTATTATTTAAGACAAGTTTAATCGTACAAGTGACTTATATCTTACTTGGGCATTTTCGAATCTTGAATGAATAGAAAACAGCTGGATTTGGGGGTACATGTAATAAAATTTGTTGTTATTGCAATCAAAACATAGGGGAACAGCAATTCATTGCCGAATAAGTCTTAAGTTGCCTCATTCGAAATTCAGGGACCCAGATTTAACCAACAATGCTTCTGGCTAAGACTAGTACCTGACTGTTTATCTCCTACAACAAATGTACAAATAAAGGGAAAAGCAAATCTAAAAGTTTGTGCTACTATAGTGGCTTATGAGCGTTAAGGGTCTAATGATGATAAAAGAATGCAGGCATTAACAGGTTAAGCATAACTGTTACTGTGTGGCAAAGGAGAAACCTTTAATCGATTATATGCCAATTACGCCATATGACATAATTTGTGCTATGGCATATTACACCATATGGCATAAGAAAAAATGGCAATCGGAAGATTAGTTGTTATTCTACTGTGTACCCGATTTATTGCCTTCTAACTAGCACCAAACATAGCCTGGACAACACTTTATCAAAGATTATACGCCATTTTCATTACGTCATGCACATGCCTCATGGCCAAATTAATATTCCCTAAAATAGATGCAAAAAGCCTACCCACGGTAGGTAGAGCAAAAACAATAGCAGAAGCTTGAAATAAACAATGATAGTTTTCTCTCCTGAGAAGATACGCTACAAGAACGTGTAATACGAGCGCCAAAGTTGCTTCGAAGACTTTCCGTTCGTTTACGGTCGATTCTCGCCCTTTGTACAATTGTTACATATCATTTAGGAAAGCGTTGTCCAGGCTATCTTTGATGCTAGTTAGAAGGCAATATGGCTTTCCTAAGCGGAAAAACAACGACTCTTAAAGTTGCCATTTTTTCTTACGCCCAGCGCCAAAGTTGCTTCGAAGACTTTTCGTTTGTTTTCGGTCGATTCTCATCCTTTGTGCAATTGCCACAAGTCATTTAGTCAAGCGTTGTCCAGGCTATCTTCGATGCTAGTTAGAAGGCAATATGGCTTTCCTAAGCGGTAAAACAACTACTCTTACGGTTGCCATTTTTCCTTACGCCATTTGGCCATAACCTGCATTATGCCATATCACACATAGTCTGCAGATATATTTGGAACAAATTTTGCTTAGATACACTGATTTCCCACAATCGTTAGTTGAGCCACTATAGTGACTTATCCACAATGAACACCTTCCTCCGATTAGCAATGTACTTTTCCAATTTAAATAAAATCAGTCTAAGATACACAAATTTGTGAAATCAGGAAGATCAAAAGAAACATGAAAGGCATTGTTTTGTGTTTCCGATTTCAAAACAAATAAAAATGCTGCAGTAAACAACTTTTGTATTGGCACCCACATTTCTTGACATCCTTTCTCAACCACATACATAATCTTCATAACCTTATGATCACGATTCGGATTCTTTAGACTTAGTGGAAATAGCATGTACGTCTATTTTAGTCAATGCAAGTAGGAATGTTTTTTGGAAAATTTGACTCGTTAATTCCGTTGATATGTTAACACATTCATCATGAAAGACAGACACAAAACCATAATTATAGATCTTGCCATGACAATGCCGTATGTCAATCATAAATTGAAATTATGTGATGGTATAAATCGGGGATTGCTGTGTTGATATAGGTAAAATGCTAATTATCACTTTTACATGAAGTACAGCAGGGCATACTATACGTATATGTGTTTTAGCTGCATTGGTGGTGCCCCTCCCTTCTCCCCACACACCAACTAAAAGTATCTTCTTCCATCTATATGTAAGTTTATAACAATACAATCATTCCCACTCATGAGAAATTGTTGTATGATGGGCGGTAACATAAAATGAAAAAGTGCATGCGTGCATTATTCGCATGTAGCACACTTTCCGTGGCATTAAAGAGCAAAAGTGTGCACACAACATGCAAGTGCCCCTGCATTTGGTAGTGAGGTTAATTGGCATCGCAAATTGTCCCTTCTCATCTGGGACATGTCCACACTAATTTGAACACAGGGAGTGTTTTTTGGAAGTTGGGGATTGCAGGCGACAAAGTTATGGAATTTCTGGTATTTGTCACATTTTACCTATACGCCATTACCAACTGAAGGAAAACGTTATAATACGTCATCAGAATTGGGTGCTTACATTGGAGATTGTTTAGCGATAGCAGAATCTTTCAAATCAAATCGACTTTGAAAACGCTGATTTGTGTTTGCTTAGGTATTTGTAAATTTATATAACAACACATTGGCGCTTAGTCGCAATGTTCAAGCTACACTAGAACCATCAAAAAAGGTCAGGTACCGCTGATCAACCTTCACACCTCGAATACTCACTGCAAATGCGAAATCAATGCAAAAAAGTTCTGTGGCAGGTAACAGCACTCGTCTATCCAGAATATCCTAGATCACAATTGTTTGAACGAAACACTAGCAAAAATCATCAAGATGTTAGCAGGCTCAGTCTACTTTCTGACTTTGTACTAATGATTTATTTCGCACGCAAACCAGTGCCACTGTCTATAAGTCTTAGTTGTCGAGTAAGCTACTTTCGTCGCAGATATAACTATGAATGACGAGAATATATGCATAAGAACTCACCGATACTCGTTGGAACCATTGAATCAAAAACCGAACTATCCACATGATAAATTGGCGACTATAGATCCCTAGCTCACGTCTCGATAACATTGCAGGGGACTTATATTCCAATGTATCATAGAATATTTAATGTCCAATACCGATAACGCGCACCTTATGTCATCCTAAAATGGCGGATTGGAACCGTCCTGCAGATATATCATGTTTTAGGGACGTGTACCTGGGACTTTTTCTAAACAACAACAGTATTCGATGCTTTAAACTACTTCTGTCTACTTGTTTTTGCTGAGCGGGGATTATATAAAAGGTTAGCCCAAGATATTACCATTGTAATTGTCATTTTTAGCCTTTTTTACCTGCTAAAAGTACATTTTTCGTTATAACTATTTCAGTTGCAGCTATATGTTCTCCGCTCAGCATCCATATCTTAAACAAACTTTACTCTTTCGTCTCACTCCATTTTCATCTCTTTTGGAGACCGTCTACACGTCCCCAAATCGACGTTTATCGTTAAAAGTGCCCTTTTTTAAAATTGTTTTTATACTTCTGCGTATGACACATGGGCCTGTTCTGTAGTTTATTGTTTCGATAAATAACAATAAAATATTAACCCCTTATTGACTGAAGACCACTTAAGTGGCTCTTAAAATAACAGTGGTTTTAGGCGGCGATTATATAAATTTATCGCAGTGACCTGAAATTTATATTAATAGATAGCCTTTCGTGAGTATATTCTCCAGGCCTAGTTTTATTCTAATACGATCTCTAAGGATTAGTATAAAAGGCTCCAAATTTTTTACAAAAACGTAAATGTATGCAAAGAAACGCACGTATATGACGGATTTACGTAACTATGCGGAGCTAACCACAAAATATAATGGCCGCTCCTGGAGAAGGAAGAGTTGAAGGTGCACGATTTTCTCTTCGTATGAACCATTTTGCCTTAACAGGATTGAGAGAGTTTAAGATGATCTAAAAGTCTTCTGGCGTAGTTGCGGAAGTACAACACGGATTAAAGTCGGGTAGCGAGGCTAGAGCCACTAAAGTGGTCTTCCGTTGATAACGGGTATGCGAAAAATCGTGCACGCAGTCAATAATAGGTTAAACAGTTGTAAAAATGGACGTACATCGTTGTTTGAGTTGTAAAATTTGATGCATATATTACCACTTGTGAGTGGCGGCCATTTCCTTCCCCAGTCAAAAAGCACTATAATGAGACTGTGAAGGTATGAAAATTCAGTCTTTTTTACATTTTCTGTTTTCAACTTGTAAAAGCTTCAGAGTGTCAAACATAGGCTTAACCAATTATACGCCATATTTATTACGTCACGCACACACCTCATGGCTGAATTAATATTCACTAAATGTGCAAAAAGCCTCCTCGCAGTGAAGGAAGCGAGGACGTTTAAACGAGAGCAATAACGGGAGAAGCTTGAGGTTAACAACGATAGTGTCCTCTCTGATAAAGCAGCGGCACAAACAACAAAGCAGTGGCATTCTACTGAGAAGCTACAGCTACAAGAACGTTTAGCACGAATGCCAAAATTGCTTCGAAGACTTTTCATTTGTTTTCGGTCGATTCTCGTCCTTTGTGCAATTGTCACATATCATTTAGTCAAGCGTTGTCCAGGCTATCTTCGATGCTAGTTAGAAGGCAAAATGACTTTCCTAAGCGGAATAACAACTACTCTTACGGTTGCCATTTTTTCTTACGCTATATGGCGTATTTGGCCATAACCTACATTACGCCATATGGCGTGATTGGGATATAATCGCTTACCATGTAGGCAGGCACATAAGCATTTCGACGATTACTCTATTAAAAGACCTGCTTCAAGCGAGCAGAAGCTACTATGGTTTTACTAACCTCTACTGAAAAGCGAAACGCTTCGGGTGATAGATGGTGGTACGATTTGAAGACTACTTTTTCACATAAATCCCTATAGCAAAACATTTACTAACTTTTCCATTCGGCAGCAAAGACAATTCCTCTCCAAAGCCGAGATCTGTAATATAGGCTCTCAAAAGACAAACTTCAAGTGCCTATAACTTGGAACAGGAACAAAAGCTCTCTTGCTGCCACATGGAAAAGTTGTATTCTCCAGATGGCTCAAAGTTGGCACTAAGAAACTGCCTCTAGCTTGTTCCCTCTTGGATCACCCAGGCAAAAACTAAAATTCCGAAGACCATTCAGTTTGGTCACAAGCGAGCATGTGACACAGCAACTGTGACAACACAAAACGTCACTAAACGCGGATTTGGTATTCGTATATGTGCAATTATCAGCCTAAATCTCGAGATTTATGCGTAACTAATAACTTATAGGCACCGAAAAATAATATTTTATCACTATGCAAACTCAGGAGCTTTATCATAACAACTCTGTACATGTCCCACATGCGTTCCATACTGTAGCAGCAATGAACAAAGTGATCACACATATAAGCAAAACTTTCGAGAGCTGCTATACGGATGCAAGACCATAGGAGGCTGATATTCGAATAGACGCCGACCGAGCCCTGCTATAACAGAACACTCAAGGGGTTTATTTTGGGAAAGTAAGTTGATTTTGGCTTACAAAATCTGTCTTTTTACTTCTAAATTGGTACAGGCTCATTATAGTGCGTTTCGACTGGGGAAGAAAATGGCTGCTGCTCCAAATGGTAATATATACATCGAATTTTACAGCTCAAACAACAATGTACGTCGATTTTTACAACTGTTTAGTGTTTTAACCGATTATACGCCAATTACGCCATATGGCGTAATGCAGGTTATGGCCAAACACGCCATATGGCGTAAGAAAAAATGGCAATCGTAAGAGTCGTCATTATTCCGCTTTGGTGAGCCATATTGCCTTCTAACTGGCATCGAAGATAGCCTGTACAACGCTTGACTAAATGATATGCGACAGTTGCACAAAGGATGAGAATCGACCGTAAACGAACGAGAAGTCTTCGAAGCAACTTTGGCGCTCGGCGTAAGAAAAAATGGCAACCGTAGACTTCGTTGTTATTCCACTTTGGAAAGCCATATTGCCTTCTAACTAGCATTGAAGATAGCCTGGACAACGCTTGCCTAAATGATATGCGACAGTTGCACAAAGGACGAGAATCGACCGTAAACGAACTAAAAGTCTTCGAAGCAACTTTGGTGCTCGTGGTACACGTTCTTGTAGCGTATCTTCTTAGTTGTAAGCCGCTGCTTAGTTGTTCGTGCTGCTGCTTAATCGGAGAGGAAAGTATTGTTGTCTATTTCAAGCTTCTGCCATTATGCTTGCTCTCGTTTCAATAGCTCGTTCCCTTTATCGTGGGGATGCTTTTTGCATATGTTTTGTGAATATTAATTTGGCCAAGAGGCGTGTGCGTGACGTAATAAAAATGGCGTATAATCGGTTAATGTTATTTATCGAAACAATAAACTACAAAACAGGCAAATGTGTAATACGCAGAAGTATAAAAATGATTTGAAAAAGGTACACTTTTTCTAAACGTCGATTTGGGGACGTGTAGATGGTCTCCCAAAGAGATGAAACTGGCATGAGATGAAAGAGGAAAGTTCATTTAAGATATGGATGCTGAGCGGAGAACATATAACTCCAACTGAAATAGTTATAACGAAAAATGTACTTTTAGCGGGTAAAAATGGCTAAAAATGACAATTAAAATGGTAATATCTTGGGCTAACCTGCTTATTTAATCCCCACTCAGCGAAAACAAGTAGACAAAAATATTTTAAATTGTTGGATTCTTTTGTTGTTCAGAAAAAGTCCCGGGTACACGTCCCCAAAACATAATATATTTGCAGGACGGTTCCAATCCGCCATTTTAGGATGACGTAAGGTGTGCGTCATCAGTATTGGGCATTTAAATTCGTATGGTACATTGGAAATAGGCGCCCTGCAATGTTATCGACTATGTGGCAATCGATCTGGTCGGCAATAATATGTTGTGCGGAAAGTTATATTTTTCATTAAATGGTTCCAACAAGTATCGGTGAGTTCTTATGCATATATTCTTGTTATTGATAGTCATATCTGCAAAGAAAGTGGCATACTTGACGACTAAGACTCAGAGACAGTGGCACTGGCTTGCGTGCGAAATCAATCGATTAGTACAAAGTCAGAAAGTAGACTGAGCCTGCTAACATTTTGCCGATTTTAGCTAGTGTTTCATTCGTGATTTAGGATATCCTGGATAGTATAGTGCAGTTATCTGTCACAGCACTTTCTTACATTGATTCGGCATTCTGCAACGATCATTCGAGGTGGGAAGGTCGATATCGGCGGTATCTGGCCCTTTTTGACGGTACTAGTGTACCTTGAACATTGCGACTAAACATTGATGTACTTTTACAAATACCTAAACAAAACTTATTAAGGCACAAAACGGCTTTTTACCTTTTCAAAGTCGATAGGATTCGAAAGATTCTGCTATCGCTAAACCATTGTAAGCGCCTGCTACTGATGACGTATTTCAACGTTTACCTTCTGTTGGTAATGACATATAGGTAAAATGTGACAAATTCCACACATTCCATAACTTTCTCGCCTGTAATCCCCAACTTTCATAAAGTGCTATAATGCCCCTGTGGGAGAAAAACATACAAGTCAATTACAACACATCAAAGTGTGCTGTATGCATATTCACAGCATGTGCCCTGGAGTGTTTTGCACCCTCGGTATTCGATGCCGTCCAAATGCATACAGCACATTTTGATGTGTTTTAACTAATACTTATAGCATAATATATTTGGGCATGCCGTACTTGGCTCGATTCCACATTTATCTTCTGACAAAATGTCACCAGATGACCTACATAGCTTCATGCCCTGGGGATGGTGCAATATGACAGCTGTTCGTGACTCTAGGAATTTGGCAAAACAGTTCGCACTAAGATCTAACTGTAGTTGCTTGGCATCCAATTGACTCTTAAAAGCCACTTTGACTTCTTTTGGTAAGACATCATGATTCATTTCAACAACCATTAAGTCTCTGTCCTACATAGATGGATAAAGGATGTGAAGTTATGTAAGTAGATCAAGATGCAATAAAATATAACATACAGTCAAACCTCGTTAGTGAGTACACCTGGGGACCCACCAAAATGCTATTCACTATCAGTAATACTTGCTAACCATATAGATTAATATTGTGGGTTATAGGCTGGGATATCATATCCTTGTACTTCCTAACCAGGTATTACTCACTAACAGTGTTCTTACTAATGAGGTTCTACTATAATCATATTATAAGCCTATGTGGTTTTTTTGCACAAACGTACACTGCAACAACTGATAAAGAATTTCTGATTATTCTGCACCATTCCTTTCCTTAGATCAAGATCAATCTCTTCGCCACCATCGCTGGAGAGGAACTTGTACTTACTTGTCAGAACTGTAATGCAATATTCCTCACTACGCTTCTTCATTTCCTCACGCGACCACTGTTCGATCTTTCCCGTCTTAGGATTTACAGGCAAGTATGAGTGACAGCAAGTAGTGAAGTAGCATTTTCCTCCCCACTTCACAAGAAATGCTGTGAAGTTTTCCTCAGTGTCCTTGTATCTGTGATAGGGATAGGAGAGGACAGTGTCAACATTTATCTAACTCCAAAATTCTGACAAATATATGAGGGAATAGACTGGTATGAATGTGTATGCATGCACACACATAATGCATTCACACACACTCTGATGTACAAATACACACACACACACACACACACACACACACACACACACACACACAATACAGTACAAGGCATAGAAAGGCAAACGATAATATACTTTGCTACTTGATGCAATTCATGAGCAACTGTGAACCGTCAGCGGTTATCAGTCAACGGTTCACAGTTAATGCTTTTGAATAAGTGCTCCCATGATGCCAAGAATCACACAATGTCTCAGTATTTGGTACACAGTAGAGGCGAGCAAGATGGTGGAAAGATGAGAGATTTGACATAAAGGGACAGTCCAGGCAAAATACAAGTTAAGTTTATACCTAGCTCAACACTGCTATTATTTTCTGCATGTACCGCTTAGTTTACAAGATATTTGCAGTTAAAACTGTAAATTCCAAGATAAAATCATGCAGCCATGTTGTATGACGCAATGTGATGTCAAAGAGTGATAGAGGCTTTAGAAGAAGTACTAGCAGGATCGGTATTGGGACCTGTACGAGCATTAAAAGGGGAAATTTGTGTCGTTTTGACTACTATGGGGACATTGCATGTCGGACGTGTCCACACTAATTCAGAGGAGCGAAAATTTCAGTCTTTTTTACAGCTTCTGTTATGAACTTGTAGAAGATTCAGACTGTCAAAGGTAGGCTTAACATGTAGGCAGACACATAAGCATTTTGATGATTGCCCTTTTAAAAGACCTGCTTCAAGCATACAGAAGCTAGTAAGGTTGTACTAACCTCTACTAAAAAGCGAAAAGCTTTGGGTGCCACATAGTGAAATGCTTTCAAGACTACTTTTTCACATAAACCTTTATAGCAAAATGTTTACTAACTTCTCCATGTGGCGGCAAAAACAATTCCTCTCGAAAGCAGAGATCTGTAATATAGGCCCTCAAAAGACAAACTTGAAGCGCCTATAACTTGGGACAGGAACAAAAGCTCTCTTGCTGCCACATGGAAAAGTTGTATCCTCCAGATGGCTCAAAGTTGGCACCAAGAATCTACCTCTAGCTTGTTTCCTCATGCAGCACCCAGCTAAATCTGTAATTCCGAAGAACATTCAGTTAGGTCACAAGCCAGCTTGTGATGACGCAACTGTGACGACAGAAAACATCACTAAACGCAGATTAGGTATTCGTATACATTAAAATATCAGCCTAAATCACGAGATTAATGCATGAGTAATATCTTATAGGCGCCGAAAAATAACTTTTTATTACTATGCACACTCAGGAGCGTTATCATAACAAATCTGGACATGTCCCACATGCGATTTTCACCTATCTGCCATAGTAATATTATTGTGAATGACTTACAATTATACACTATTGCTGAGTTTGACTGTCTTGAGTTGCAGTTTCACGTATGTTGGCCAACTTAAAAGAAAACAAAACCATATCGATTCATACCACTGTTTTCAACACCACAGGTGTCAAAAGAGACAATGTCTACACCATGATATCATTGCTATTCATGTGTATTCATACATGTAAACTCTACCATACCTGTATTCAATGACGTCACCTGCCGTCACCTGATGTCAATTAAGGAATTTTCAAAAAATATCCCCTAAACTAAAGCACTCATGCATAAATGGTTTGTAGCATTGAAATCAGCTTCAAAGACTTCCTATTATAGGACAAACTTATATTTTATCTGGAGTGTCCCTTTAAGAATGCATGCGAGGTTCTACTGTACTTTGCTTGAATGACACACTCAGAGACAGCATCCCACTTCCTTTTCTCTACAATCAACTCTCCCTGACGTGCCGATGTACCCCAGTCCTTCTGCAGCTCAACTTCGTTAGCACATGCTTCACCATCACCTACACAGGGTATGAGAACACAAAGCGCATGTTGACTACTGCATGTTTCTCTGGACACTGCCTCCATGTGATGGTGTGTTATGTCCTATTTTATGTCCAAGTCAAAATGGGTACCACTACATAGAGTTCACTTTTAAATCCACATACAAATGAACACAGAAACCTGAACATGCGAGCAAATCGCTCAGTTCTGCCCGAGTATAAAAGGGGGGTGGCTACAGGTCCTAAAAGTTAATTGAGGGCACATTTCAAATGACCAAAGAGAAGTTCTTTTGGAAGGAGATTTTTCATGGTTGAAACACAGTTAAAACTAACTATTGAATGTATTTTAAAGTTTAAGTAAGATGACATACAAAACACTTCCGTACCTAATGTTACTTCAATGGCACAGAAATGCCAAAATATGCACAGAATCTCCTATGAAAGGAATCTCCTTACTCACAAAGAGTGATAATCATAATTATATAATGAAGATTAATAGTACTGAAGGCAGTTCAATAATCGAACAGCTCAGGGTCTGGCAAACTCAGGCAAATCAGGCAAAGCTCGCCATAACCCATTTCTGTTTTGAAGTGGTCTTAACGAAAACTCCTAGCGCTCTACCTATATTATTCTGGTGCTAAAAAGGCTTTGCTAGCGCTGACAGAAGCCAAGAAACGCAATTTCTTCTTCATTTTTAAAATCTTGTGGATCTTGATTCGGCTAAGTACACCCCAAAATTTTATGAATTGTTCTGCGTTCTGTCAGTAACACTATCTTATGTAAACCATTAAAATATTTTTTATGAAAAACAGCCAAAATTGTACAAATTTGCACCTCTTGGCAAGATCAAAGATAACATCAAAGGATTGTTTTGAAAACAATGGACAACTAAACACAAAACAATCATTGATTGTTTACAAAACATTGATATATTGACTGAATGTCCAACTGTTGCAGCTGGTGTACCATTGAGGGTACAAATTTGCACATTTTGGTTAGATTCCTGTTAAATAATATTTTAACAGTTGACATAAGATGGTGTTCAGTATTAGTTATATGTAAATTCTATGTGTAGGTCAGTATTGTCTGGTACAAAATAAACAGCAAGAAACATGTTCAATTTCTTCATGAGTAAATGTATTAGTTGGTCATCTTGTTTTCTATTCTCCGTACACGTGTAGCCATAAGCAACCTCTACGTTTAATTGCATCCCTATTTTCTTCATTGATACTTCAAAATGCATTCAAAAAATCATATATAATTATTCCAACATTCCTGCTTTGTAACAGTACTTCTCTTCTTTGAGTATTGCATTTGGTAGCTAAATAATTGAAAAAAAGTTTGCTACATGTTTGAAAACTGAAAAATCGAAGCAAAAAAACTTTTGCTAGCAATAAGAGTGTAATTCATAATAAGTTTAAAGGTATTTTTGCCTTCCTTCCTCTAGATGTGTCGTTTCTGTGACTCCTCTTTTTCGCTGATATAGCCACCATTTTCATGGTGGTCACATTCATTTGGAGAGCAGTGTAGTATTATGAAAATCCTTTATAATATTGACCCATGGCAAATGCAAAGTTTGTGTACAAAAGGTATTTTTCAGCGCCGCTTATCTTCATTTGAGAAAGAGTTACTGTTATTATTATAGCTTTGTAGCAACTAGCATGTGTTATTTTAATCTAATATTTACACTTAACTCCATCTATTTGTATTTAGAAGAAAACACTGAGTAAGTGAGCAACTTCTCAGCAACGGCCATGCTGTCGCTTTTCTCATGGGCGGTTATAAATACCTTGTGTATTATATATATTTTATCGATATCATTATCTACGTAATACCCACAAGAATCCCTACCACACTTACAAAACTCCTCAGTTTCTTACTTGTACATGTCAAAATAAATGGTTATTGATTTGAAGGCAGTACAAACACACCTAAGCTACATGTTTAACTGTGCAACTCATTAACCAAATATTCAGCAGTAATTATAGTTTAACCCTTTATCATTCGCGAGCAACTATAGTGGCTTGCCCTACAGTCGTTTGCATTTGTGTACTCTTATCCAGTTTTAGTTTATATTATTATCATTATGATATATATATATATATATATATATATATATATATATATATATATATATTATTATATTATTACCTTACCGCCTACTTCCTGTTACATATATATATATATATATATATATATATATATATATATATATATATATATATATATATATATATATATATACATATATATATATATATACATATATATATATATATATATATATATATATATATATATATATATATATATATATATATATATATATATATATATATGTAACAGGAAGTAGGCGAACAAAAATGGCTGCTAAAAGAAAAGAAGACTTTAACTTTTTCCCGTTCGCGTTAGAGATTTCGCAGTTCCGATACCGTCCATAGAGCGATAAATTGCACAGGAACTAAACTGAAGGATTCTTAACCCTATTCGTTGCTTGATTTCATTCCTTTGAGCTTTAAACTCTCTTTAGAGCTTACCACGTTTGTTGTCCAGAAGACTTTCCACCCTTACTGTTACAGCAAAGTTTCCCAAAGGTACGGATCTACGGTAAAAGTCGATGAACTCTCAAACGTCGTGAATTTCATCCATGTTCGTAGACGATTCCCTTGATTATTATATTAAACACACATTGTGTGATTGTTTGTCGTTCTTACTAGTTCGAAACAAAATTCGAGCTAAACAAGAAACGATATGACAGACAGAAGGGTCAATTCATTAGATTATCTAGGATTTCATCGTCACCAGCACACTAATGTCACAGCACACATCGCGCAAGAGGCAGAGACTCCTTCTGCATGGCCCACCGGCTACAGAATATTACAAGCGCCACTTCCCATCCATGCAGAACCAGTCTCTAACCTGTCAAGTCTGCCCCAAGACAGTACGACGAAGTATTGCTATTCGGACTGCTGTTCCAATCATCCAATCCCTCTGTGTCCCATACCCTGCTTTAGGACATATCACACAAAACCTTTCAGACTGTAAAATACACCTAGAAAGCCTATTATTCGAGCAAACACATCAAAACTATAACTGTAACCAATCGCGGTAGCCATTTTTATGGTATAGTGTTGTATAATCACTGTAAATTTTTGTATTTTAACGTTAGCTTGCGTTTTCGTATAAATTTGTTCTTATTATTACCTAGTAATACAGCTATGTATCCTTATAAAAATTTGTATTTTTGTTCAATACATACAAGACTATCATCATATAAAATTTGAGTTCGATCTACCGATTTTTACGGGTCACGGACGGAAGTAGTTAGGCGCAATAAAATGCACTATGGACGGTAAAAGGTTAACAAGCAACTGTTTATCTCTGCAACAATGGTATCAGGTTAACGAAAGAGTTTTATCCTTCAGCTTTGTATTTTTCGCCTTCACCGCAATTTTGAAGAAAATGCGGTGCATTTTGGCAAAGTTTCAGCCATGATTTTATCCTTCAGGAAACTGAAACTGGCTGAAGTTGCCATTGTTGCAGAGATAAACTGTTAATTATAACATATTTGTAATGAATTCGGGACGAGAGGTGGCAGCCCTACAGGGTTTTAACTGAATTACTTGTTGTTTTCTAATGGTGCTGTCATCAGGTACTGAGTGATATACTAAGTATTCAGTATAAATTTCACAGCCATAGTTTCCTTTATAAATCTGAAGCTGACAAGGAGGCAATTATGCATTCGTATATGAGAAATTGTCATCGCAGTTTGCAGGTGAGTTATGTCTAAATTGGGACATAACGCAAAAATGGCCGATGCTTTGAAGGCACGCAAATTAACCCTCATTTTCGCTTTCTAAATAGGATAATGTTGACATGGATATAATAATGCACATTGTAACTATACTTAGGTTATGTTGGTGCTCTTCTCAAGGCAATCTACAAGTCAATCATCTTGCTACAAGCATCCACTTCGCCTACTGTCGAACAGAAAAAAAGGCAAAATTGTGGTGCGCAGGTGTGTTATGTCCGAATCCGGCCATAAGTGTGACATTATACGGTTTCACTCAATGAATTTCATTATAGTGCTAACCGCATGGGTTTGTCACGCGTAGATAGCGCGATTTTCGTGATGACATCATTCGCAGACTAACTGTATACGCGAGAATACGAGAACGTTGTTCGGACTCTTTCGTAGAACATGTGACAGCATGTGACTGTAGTCTAAAGAAGAGAGATGTTCGAGTGGAAATTTTCTTTGAAAATCACGGTGGTAAAAATCTCGACTCGAAGCAACGGCAATAGTGCCATTGGGTTCCCAATAGTCCAAACTTTGGGGAAAGATTCCTGTAGCTTTGTACCTTCTACCGTTCGAGTTATGTCCCGGGTTTTGTGGTTGGAGACCTCCAAAAATGACAGAAACCCCTGGACATAACAGCCGTGCTTTAAGCTACCAGGCTCCCGGAATCTTTCAGGGCACTTATGAATCTAAGGAGTCGTTTGAACCGAATGGCATGTTCAGAAGCTGAGATTTTTACCACCGCGATTTTGCTTTTTTGTCTTTTCTACAGTAGCCGAAGAAATTGCATGTAGTGGGACGTTTGACTTGTAGATTGTCTTAAAGAGAACACTAACATCATGTCAATATGTTTGTAATGTAGAATAGTAGGTTCATGTCAATATTGGCCATTGCAGAAAGCAAAAACTGGGGGTTAATTTTAGTGTCAACGAAGCATGGGGCATTTTGTGTTATGTCTAATATCGGACATAACTCACCTGTGTGTTATATGAAAACCTCAGCTTCTGAACACACAAATAGGTTGAAATGACTCCTTAGATTCATACGCAGGTGAGTTATGTCCAATTTTGGCCATAACTCAAAATGGCCGCCCTTTTGGAAGCACTCAAATTACACGCTTTGTTTCGCTTTCTGGATAGCATTATGGGTTCTTTGGTATTGTTAACATATCAAAGTTATGTTGGTACACTTCTAATGATTCTCTGCGACGACATGATCTAGCTAACAGCATTTTTCTCGGGTACTGTAAAACCAAAAAAACGGCAAAGAGGCGGTGGTAAAAATCTCAGCTTCTGAACACACCAGTAAGTTCAAACGATTCCTTAGGTTCAATAACTAACTGAAAGATTCCTGGAGCCTGGTAGCTCAAAGCATGGCTGTTATGTCCAGGGGTTAACTTCCTTCTCCGAGGTCTCAAGCCACAAAACACGGGACATAACTAGAACGGTAAAAGGTACAGAGCTCCAGGAATCTTTCACCGTGGTTTCGACTACTGGGAACACGATGGACCTACTCACGATCCTACAACACATTAGAACACATTTTTCGTATACTCGTGCATACGTTCCGTTTGAAAATGACGTCTTCACCAAAATCAGACTATCTGCGCGTGACAAACCCTTGTGGTTACTGCTATAATGAAATTACTACAGTAATGTAAAACGTAAGCTTTCACTCAAAATAATTATCCTAGATGGAACCCTGGTATTACCCCTTCAGAATAAATGGTTAGCCACAAGGCCTTCTGACATGTAAATGTTTGACCCACACAATACTGCAGTGTACAAAAAACTGCACATGGCTAATGTGTTGCAATTATTCTTGACTCATGTACATGCAATAAGCTCACCTTGCAATTTGCTATATACTTTCAAGGAATATTTAACCTTTGTACCAGATTGTTCATTTTCACCAGCAATCTCAAATTGCACATTGATAATCCTTTGGTGTCCAAGTCCTTTTACTGCTTCATACAAGAAAGACAGTGGGTAGCTTTTATTCTGTACTGAGCATTCCAAATCCCTTGGTTTTTCACACATAGTCTTAAAGTCTACATTTTCAAAGTATATCTAAAAGGATTGAGAGAAGAATAGTATGTTCCAGCCTGTGCAGGTCTGTTATGGCACTTTTTGGGCCACCGGAAGGCGCCCCTTACATTATTTTTACTTTCACCTGAAGTGTCCTTAAGGTATGTAACAATGTCCATATATATATATATATATATATATATATATATATATATATATATATATATATATATATATATATATATATATATACAGGGCCGTAGGAGCTGCTGCGGTTGGTCCAGCCATGGCCACACCAACTTTCAGGGCACTGATAAAAAAAACTAACAGTGCTGGCATCTTTTAGCAAATGAAGTTGAAGGTAACTTAAGCAAATGAAAATATAAAGTAATGGCGGTATATGAACCCTTTAAAAGTACAAGCAGTCTAGCATTTTAGAAGCGATACGTTCATGGATTCTAAAGAAGGGTCCAAAATCCGTTAGATCAGCGGGGAGACATCTTGATGATGACGTCATGAAACGTGCGATATCGAAGCCAAACAAGTGTGATACTGTCTGTATGATAGGGGGTAATTGGTCGATGACATGCACTATACAGTAAACACAGAAAAAGTCATTTGAGAGATTCCAAGTTTTAGACCATTCCACTATCAAAATATTGAGTGAATTGGTTTCAAATGGTTTAGTGTAAAAATTCATGATAGTATGACATATTATGTGTATAGTAATATATGTAGTTTCGTTTCAAGAAAGAGATGCATCCGTGTTTATGGCCGGACCAACGCATAAGTCCTTCCTACAGCCCTATATATATATATATATATATATATATATATATATATATATATATATATATATATATATATATATATATATATATATATATATATATATATACATATATACACATATATTTACATATATATATACACATATATACACATATATATACATATATATATATACACATATATACACATATATATACATATATATATATACATATATATATATATATACACATATATATACATATATATATACACATATATGTACATATATATATACACATATATGTACATATATATATATATATATATATATATATATATATATATATATATATATATATATATATATATATATATATATATATATATATATATATATATATATATATATACATATATACACATATATATACATATATATATACACATATATACACATATATATACATATATATATACACATATATATACATATAATATATATACACATATATGTACATATATATATATATATATTTGTTGTATGGTTGTGGTCAACATCAAAGGGAAAAGTGTGCCTATATCAAGGACAATTGCACACTTTTTTCAATGATGTAAACCGCAACTGTGCTCAATCATGTGTTGTCCTCTTTAGTGCCCTGTTAATCATAACAAATCAATCTTAAACAATGAATGCACATGCAGTTCAAAGTGATGAAGACCATGCAGTAGGCTAGCACAAAACTTCGTTGCCAGCGCATTGGGTAAGGTGCTCTTCTCATCGACCAACCAAAAGTTCTAACTAGTAATGTCTGTTAATTTTTTGTATTCAGGCATTTCACAGTCGCTGCTAAGAGATTGCAGTGAAGGTAAACGTCTTTTGTTCTTGACAGCGACACCATAACTTTTAGAAATCGTGGTAGAGACAATTTTATCAACATTTAACGGCATTTAAGGTTCACGTGTGGCATACTGGAGTTAAAAGCGATGCGTGTGAGTACTGAACCTTTCGCTGTTCTTCTGAAGTCTCTTTGAAGCCGTCAATCTCTTTACAAGTCTTTGAAAGTACAATATTTTCAACGTAGAGGGCTTGCTTCAGAGATATCAAAGCGAACAAAGCGAGAAAAAGCACCACTAAGAAACAAATTGCCAGCAACAAAGAATCGGCTTCTTGAATTAAACGCATAGGGGCGCATACAACAAGTAAGTTACAATAGGGGCAGGTGTGCATTGGCTCTTTATTGCACTCACCCTCGGGCGCTTCACGCCCTCGGGACTCGAGCAATAAATACGCCAATGCACACTTGCCCGTACTGTAACTATTACATATATGTCAACAACATGACGGACGTTAAGGCGGTACAGAATTCTCGGCTATAATTCAACAAAATTGGAACGTTTGCTCCTCATTTCATCAGCGAACAGTCTTTTGGAGCAGAAGAGATCTTCAAAGCCTTAGCTTCGTGAATAATGATAATTTCCAAGTGATTCGAGTTTCCTTGGCGCATGTCCCACATGCACTAGGCAATGATGCTTCAGGCTAGACACCTGAACGTTTACCATTTAAACAAAGATTACAATTCAAGGAATATGCACTTCTAAAAGTTTGTGCCAATACATTGGCTTATAGGCATCAAGGGTATAATGATAACAACATGATGTGGGCATTAAAAGGTTAAAAATGGTCGCGCTCACCAAGAAAAAATTAAAGTCTTCAGAACTACAAAACTACTGCACAGGGTGTTTATAACCGTCTGTTGCTTGTTCCGATTGTGGGCGGTGCTTGTTTTCTACGTCATCAATTAGCGGCTGTTTTTAATGCGTCATTTGGCGTCTATCGGATGACGTACGAAATTTCACGTATCAACAGAATGGGGGAAGAAGGCAACTTTTGTGACGTTTTGCCTACGTATCCGTGAAACGTCACGAAAATGGCAGTTTTGTTGAGGGCGAAGATGAAGTCGCTTGGTTAGACCTCAGATGCATTCGAATCTCACCAAATCCAACTTCGATGGAATCTTAAGATGTTTTGGTTTGCAAAAATCGTTCCGGGCATAGTGCTACAATCAAGCAGTTTTTCGCAATTGGACCATTTATGCTAAATTTTGGCCGTTTGAAGGGTGAAAAAACAGGTTTTTCGGTTATAACTTTCTTACGGAAGATTATAACCTATAGCCCGGAACGATTTTCAGATAGCTCACCACTTGTTCTGTCTTTTTGTGTTGTTTAATGGGAATTGAAAGGGATCTGAGCTCTAACCAAGGCGAAGTTTGTCTAAAACTGCTATGTATTCCTAGCTGGCTATCTTCCTTCAGACAATAGAAACAATCGCTACTTAAGTACCAACATGCGCGGAATATATACAACTTTCGTCTAGTAAGAAGAACCGGGCGAAAATCTGGTCAACGAAGTAGAAACGATCGATAATTTGTGAAGCTATTTCAAGACAGCCATTTTTGCATTTTATTCCCGGACGGTTATAAATACCCTGTGTGGGCTGATGGACCTGAAAATCGCCAGAATCGTTTTTCGAAAAGTATAATGCAAAATTCTGAAATAAAGATGATTTCGTGGAAATTTTCATTTCTTTGTGGTTTTGCCTTCTTTGTATTGTTGACTGTAAATGGTTTTGGTACCTTTCGCTGCGATCCTTACATCTATGCATATATATGCATGTATATACATACATACATATATATCATGAACCACGGTAGTGGTTCATATGTAGGGATGACGCGGAAAAAACATGGCCGCCCATACATTAGAGCCGACCGTATTTTCGCTGAAAACTCGCTTCCGGTACATTTTGGAGCTCCAAAAACAGCATATTTAACTTCTACGACCGTTTTTCGATAGATCTAGGTATACAAGAAGCTTCTGGGAGGCTTATAAGAGCTGTATTTTGCAAAGTTTACATAGCGTGAAAGGTCACGATTTCGGCTTCTTCTTCTTCTTCTTCTTCTTCTGATTCTCCTTCTGATTCTTCTCGTAGAACAGGCTAGAGCTCGCTAGAAGAGGTATTCAAGATTGATTCTACCACCATTTTAACCAATCATACTCACAGTGGTGCCTTTTGTACCTTTAGAAGAAATTCGTTCGATGGACAAGCTAAAAAATCCCGATTTTGCCACAAAATTGGTTCTAATCCGCCATTTTAAAAATGGCCGACTCATATTGGGCTGGCTCGTACTCGTACGTCGCACCTCTTTTGTGCTAGTTTTCAGTGAAAACGTAAAGAATACGAAGATCAATAGGCATATGTTCACTTGTAAGTAGGTTGTCACTGGAAATAACCCAATATAATCCAAACCAAAATTACATGTACAAGACCTATATAACACTGTGTGAAAATGGAAATTGGGTGCAGGCATGACTGTCAATTCCACAAAAATACTAAAACAATGTACCGAGGTTTGTCATACTGTATAGCTTTATGCATACTTTGGCTACATTGATGTTTACTTGCTATCATTATTATTATGTTTGCGTATGACACTTATAGTGGATGACTTGGATAAACTCTGTTTGTGGCTATATATACAGCGTTGCATGACAGCCACTACCTATAACCTATTATTTACAACCAAAAAGTATATGGACAAGAACCATATAAAAACCATTTAAAAATGGTAAAAAGATGTAGGGATAAAATTGTCTAACGTCAAAAAACATTGGAACAAGGTAGGGTTGTTTGCTACACAGGGCTGGACGGGCAAAGGGCTAGACATGCATAGGGCTAGGCAGGCATAGGGCTAGGCATACATGGGGTTAGACGGGCATAGAGCTAGACAGAGGTGGGTTGGACTGGGTACAGTGTGCAAATTCCTACATCCTGCAGCTAAAATATTAACGCAGGATGTATATAGGAATTTGCACACTGTACCCAGTCCAACCCACCTCTGTCTAGCTCTATGCCCGTCTAACCCCATGTATGCCTAGCCCTATGCCTGCCTAGCCCTATACATGTCTAGCCCTCTGCCCGTCCAGCCCTGTGTAGCAAACAACCCTACCTTGTTCCAATGTTTTTTGACGTTAGACAATTTTATCCCTACATCTTTTTACCATTTTTAAATGGTTTTTATATGGTTATATATATATATATATATATATATATATATATATATATATATATATATATATATATATATATATATATACAGTGTCTCCCACTTAATTCTAAGCCGCTTAATACGAATTCCCGCCTAATTCGAATAGTTTTCAATGTCCCTGTATTGCTGCCACACATTAAATCCGAAGGGAAAATTCGCCTATTTCGAATTGGAATCCGAACTCTGAAAGAATTCAGAATTATCCAAAAGTATACAAACTGCCTACTGTTGACAACTGCCAGTTGATATTAGCTGTGACCATGTGTAGTTGACACTTTTCATTCAACTTGAATTCTTCCTTGGGAACATAAGAATGCAGCGCAGTAAGTACCAATCGCATACAATCAAGAGAAAACTGGAGATCATTGACCTTGTCGACCAAGCCCCTCCTGGAAAGAAGAAGAAAGACATTGCAAGCGAAGCAGGAATTACAGCGACCAGCGAGGTTTTCAGCTGCCAGGGCCCAATCCGTACCGATCAGCGGTGAAATCCTGAAATCGAAGGCTCAGGAACTTGCAACTGAACTTGATCCTGATCATGAGGAATGGAGTTGTTCGAATGGTTGGCTCTCTTGCTGGAAAGTGAGGCACAACATCAGCTACAAAGCTGTCTCAGGTGAAAATGCAGCGGTTTCTAAAGAGGTTTGTGAGGATTGGAAGAAGTCTACCCTATCACCATTGTTGCAGCGTTATCATCCCAATGACGTCTTCAATGCTGATGAAACTGGACTTTTTTGGAGACTCCTTCCTGACAAGACTCATACAGCACGAGGAGAGAAGTGCACAGGGGGAAAGAATAGTAAAGAAAGGATAACTGTCCTTGTTTGCACCAACATGACTGTTACGGAGAAATGCCCACTGCTGATAATAGGGAAATCAAAAGCTCCAAGATGTTTCCGTGGTGTAAGGCAGTTACACCACGGAAACATCTTGGAGCTTTTGATTTCCCTATTATCGACAGACTATGACTTTTGATTTCCCTATTACCGACAGACTATGATGCAAACAAAACAGCATGGATGACTTCCCAATTTTTTGAGACATGGCTTAGGAAATGGGACACTAAGCTTTCTAGAAAGGGGAGGAAAGTGGCTCTCATTGTGGATAACTGCCCAGCTCATCCACGTGTTGATGCCCTGTAGGCTATTGAACTTGTGTTTCTTCCACCAAACACTACAAGTGAGATCCAGCCCTGTGATCAAGGCATCATCTATGCACTCAAGTGCCACTACAGAAGGAACATGGTTAAGCACTTGATTCGCTTCATTGACCGTGGGTTGTCCTTAGATCAATTTAAGGTCACTCTGCTCGAGGCTCTCCAAATGGTGCAGGCATCCTGGGAATCTGTGATACCCGACACAGTCAGTAACTGTTTCAGGAAAGCAGGATTCACTTCACAGCCAGCTGACGAAGTTCAAGATGAAGGAGAAGTGCATGATGATGATGTATCCCTAGAGTTATTAAACACAGAGGAACCCACCACTTTTGATGATTATGTCAGCTGCGACAATGATTTGCAGTGTGCTCCCATGATTAGTGTTGGAGACATTGTAACATCATTTGATCCAAGTGCCACTGCTCAGGATGATGAAGTAGATGATTTTGGTGACCCACTGCCTAAAGTTTCAATTCAGCAAGCCAATTCTGCCCTTCGAGACATTCAGGCATTCTTTCTCTGCAATACTACCAATGCAGACAAGACTTATAAACTTTTAAGAGAGCTAGACATTGATTTACTGACATCAACAAACAATGTATGTGTTCAAACCTCTATTACTGACTTTTTCAGACCAGCTTCTTGACTTTTCACTGTGCATTATTCATAAGATGTACTGTTCACTTCATTTTTGCTATTTCATGTGTGCTTATGCAATTTCTTATGTTGTTTGGATAATTCATATTTCCTGTTAATTCAATTTTTTGGTGATTTGAATTATCAGGGTTACACTGTATATACATATATATACATACATATACACACACACACATATATATATATATATATATATATATATATATATATATATATATATATATATATATATATATATATATATATAATATATATACATATATATATATATATACATATATATATATATATATATATATATATATATATATATATATATATATATATATATATATATATATATATATATATATATATATATATATATATATATATATATATATATATATATATATATATATATATATATATATATATATATATATATATATATATATATATATATATAATATATATATATATATATATATATATATATATATATATATATATATATATATATATATATATATATATATATATATATATATATATATATATATATATTTTTTTTTTTTATTTTATTTTTTATATATATATATTAATATATAATTTGAATCATAATACATGTACAAGGAAAGAAAACAGAAAAAGACATGAAATCTATGCAAGTAACATGCAACCTAAACAGATTACAGCATGAAAGGAAAAAGATTAACCATTACAACCTGACAAAATAGCTTCAGCATTGTATCTTTGAATAATAACACTAATCCTCTGACACATGTATGTGAACGATTGGGAATCTGATGTTTTCATCTTGGTGAGATGGCCTAACTCCTTCAAGAAGGCCAAGGCTCCATCTCCGAAAACTCCAAGAGTCTCGAATCCAATTGGGATGAAATGATGAGTATGGATCAGCTCTTGGTAAAGATTCCTCTTCTTAGCTTCCGCCCGATTGGCGATTGAAGCAGCACCAGAAGCTGCAAGGGATAGGTATGATGGTGCAAATGTATCCCAAACAGTGACATCCCAGGCTAAGGCCCGTCCTCTTTTCCAGGGAATGATTGTCACTCCATCGGCTCTCTTACCATCCAACCGACATAGGCCCACTGGTTCAAGAATGGAGGGTACGTCGACTGCAGCTAGGCTTCTTTTGATGACATCATTCAGAGCTGCATGTCGAGAATGAACACCTGTTTTTTTGCGACAGTGTAGGCCATGGGTACCCCGGTCATCGACCTGGTTGCCACATAGCGTACATTTGTGTGCACTGCACAATGAAGTGCCCAGGCGTAGTCCCACACCAATTCGTACTGCATCATCTTCCAGGCGCAAACCCAGGCTAGACACAGGTGGTGCTGACAGCCAGGCACCTGTCTCCCTTCTCTGTACTGCTAACAAACGGCCTGTGTCCTGAGGTGTACAACCTTCAAGAAGTTATATATATATATATATATATATATACATATATATATATATATATATATATATATATATATATATATATATATATATATATATATATATATATATATATATATATATATATCAAGATTGTTCGCGATCGGCCAATTCGTGGGCCGCGCTATGTCGGACTCCTCGACTTCTTCATCATCAGCCGTCAGAGGCTTTTGCCCTTTCTGTGGTAGATCTATGCCCATACTCCTCGATGGAACCATCAAAACGCACGGCCCAGTCTCTAATCGTTGCCCAGGATCAAGAAATAGTCCCGTGAGGGAGGCCGATTCTGTCTCACCCGCTTCCCAGGGGTTCTCCAGCGCCGGTAACCTTTCTAGTACGGTCGAGGAAAGCTCTAGTGTTGGAAACAGCAGTGCTGGCGATGTACCTTCTGCGCACGCTAGTGCCCCTGGCCGCGCCCGCGAAAAGATATTGAAGAGAGTGCCTAAAGGTTCCAGGACCCCTGTAGCTAAGAAGTTGACGACCATTTTGAAGGATATTACCCGCGATAATAATGTCGAAGCCTGGGATCGCTTGTTCCTTTTTGCCCGTCGATGTTTGTATTGCCCGAACAGAGGTGGCCACAGGAGAAACCTGGCGGCTTTTGTGAATAGAGCTGTCGACGAAGAGAGGGAGCCAACAGCAAGTGCTCCACGTAGTAAAGCCAGTTCTGACCCCCTGAAGTCCCCTGCAGCTCGTGTGGCGGCCAAACTTGAGGAAGGCGATTTTAGGGGGGCTGTGCGGCTTGCTAGCTCCTCCGAGTCATTTGCTCCAGAAGATGAACACACCTTGCAGATCCTCAGGGAGAAACACCCACCTGCACACTCTGAATCCGCCTTGCCTCCATTCCTCCATCATGAAGACACCATCACAATTGTCTCATCAGTTGTCCGTAAGGCCATCTACTCCTTTCCTGCTGGTTCAGCGGGAGGCCCAGATGGCCTGCGTCCGCAGCATCTCAAAGACATCCTCCTGAATGCTGCTGATGAGCTTAAAGGAGAATTCATGTCAGCCTTAACCAGTTTTGTCAACTTGGTAGCTGACGGCAGAGTTCCTCCATTTGCTCGTCCATTCTTCTTTGGTGCGTCCCTTATTGGGCTGAACAAGAGAGACGGAGGGGTTAGGCCCATTGCTATAGGTTGCACCCTACGTCGTTTAGTTGCCAAGTGTTGCACAATCGTCATCAAGGAGGATATGGGAGCTCTGCTTTTCCCCACTCAGCTGGGTTATGGTACTTGCCACGGATCTGAAGCTGTTGTGCATGCAGCTAGAGCCTACTTGTCCACGATGAAGGAAGATATGCTTTTGCTGAAGTTAGACTTCAGCAATGCTTTCAACTCAATCCGCAGAGACAAGATGCTCCACGCTGTCCTGGAGAAATCCCCTGCCATCTTCGCCTTTGCACATTCCACCTATGCTCAGCCAACTAATCTTTACTTTGGTGACCACGTCATTGTATCATCAGAAGGTGTCCAACAGGGTGATCCCCTGGGACCCTTATTATTCTGTCTCAGCATCCTTGGCCTCACTTCCAGCTTGAGTTCTGAGTTCCGTGTCTTCTATTTGGATGATGGGACCTTAGGTGGCCCAATTCAAGACATCATTTCAGATCTGGAGCACATAGAACAAGCGTCTAAAGACCTAGGCCTAGTACTTAACAAGGCAAAATGTGAGTTTGTGTGCTCGGAGGCCTCCACCAAATCTGCCATTCAATCCACCTTTCCCGAGTTGTTGTCCACTAGCCTTGCTGATGCAGTTCTACTTGGTTCCCCTATTGGCTGCATTCGCTCCATTGAGTCAGTGCTTGATTCAAAGATCAATTACCTGCACTCCCTGGGTGACAGGCTTGGGCTTCTACATGCACACGACGCCCTCTGTCTTATGCAGCATGCCCTAACCCTCCCCAAGCTTCTTTATGTTTTGAGAACCGCTCCATGCTTCTCTTCTGGTCTTTTGGAGTCATTTGACACTGTCCAGTGTTCCTTATTGGAGTCTGTTTGTAATATTTCCCTTGATGATGATTCATGGAAGCAGGCATCCCTGCCAATTAATTCTGGTGGTCTGGGGATTAGGAGTGCAACCTCGCTTGTACCTTCAGCTTTCCTTGCCTCTGCTGCAGGTTGTGCTCCTCTCCTCTCTTCGTTACTGCCCCAGTACATTCTGGACACCAAGCTTCCAATCCATGAAGTTGCTCTCCAGGTTTGGAGTAGCTCCTCTCATGCTAATCCACCCTCCGGTTCAGCCTCCATTAAACAGAAGAGCTGGGATACTCCCATCATCATAGCTACATTCGACTCCCTATTCCGGAATGCCGATGCTAGATCCCGAGCCCGCCTCCTAGCCTCCTGTGAAAAGGAGTCAGGTGCTTGGCTGACGGCTCCTCCAATCTCAGCAGTTGGTTTGAGAATGGACGATGAAACCATTCGAGTAGCTACAGGGATGCGTGTTGGTTCATCTCTGAGCGAGCCACATTCTTGTAAGAATTGTGGAAAAAGTGTCGATGAATCTGCCCTACATGGTCTCAGCTGTTGGAAGAGCCAGGGACGCAGAGCACGCCATTCAGAGCTCAACCAAATTATCCACAGATCTCTGGCAGCTATCCAGGTTCCCTCCACTCTGGAGCCCCGGGGCCTCTATAGATCTGATGGCCGTAGACCTGATGGCCTCTCATTGATTCCTTGGTCTCAAGGTCGATCTATGGTGTGGGATGCAACATGCAGGGACACCTTCGCTCCATCCTACCTGCACCTCAGCTCCGTCAAAGCAGGCGCAGTAACTCACGAGGCAGCTGCACAAAAATGTCGATTATACAGTGAGCTTTGCACCACTCACAAATTTATCCCCCTGGCATTTGAAACCTCTGGGGTATTCAGTCAAGATTCGCTTGCCTTCCTCAAAGATCTTGCACTCCGCAGTCGTCAACACAATCATGACCCTCTTAGTTTCCTCAAACTTTGTCAAAGAATCAGTGTGTGTATTCAAAGATTTAATTGTGCTTCAGTGCTAGGAACATGCTTGTAGTTCATTGTTACTTTTGTTTTTCGTTATTGCTGTTGCTCATTTGCCTGTTTGTCACTTCCTGTCCTGTCTATTTACCTCACTTGTAGTGGAAAAAAAAAAAAAAAAAAAAAAAAAAAAAAAAATATTTATATATATATATATATATATATATATATATATATATATATATATACATACATATATGTATACATACATATATATATATATATATATATATATATATATATATATGTAACTGAATTATATTAGAATAATAGGGCATTAGAGCCCTATCTTATGCATGTTTTCTTTATACTGCTATGGTGTTTTGAAATAAATTATATATATATATATATATATATATATATATATATATATATATATATATATATATATATATATATATATATATATATATATATATATATATATATATATATATATATATATATATATATACATATATATACATATATAAATATACATACATATATGCATATATATATACATGTATATATACATGTATATATACATAAACATATATATAATATATATATATATACATATATATATATATATATATATATATATATATATATATATATATATATATATATATATGTAACTGAATTATATTAAAATAATAGGGCATTAGAGCCCTATCTTATGCATGTTTTCTTTATACTGTTATGGTGTTTTGAAATAAATTATATATATATATAAAATTTATATATATATATATATATATATATATATGCATGCATGCATACATACATACATACATACATACTTACACACACACACACACACACACACACACACACACACACACACACACACACACACACACACACACACATATATATATATACCGGGATGATGCTCTTGATTTTTTAAGGCACTGGGCGGGCGATTAAGGGTGTACACACACTGCAACCAAAAATCAAAAGGGGGTCAAAACGTAGTAAATGGTGTAAAACTAACCAGGTTGCAGTAAAAGTGTCGTGCGTATTACCGTTTGGGAAAAATTCAACTCCAAAGACCTCGGTTTGGGTAGCCATGTTGATGACGTCACTGGTGTAAACTGAACAGGAATTACTATGGCGCACCATTTAGAACCATACCTCTTCGAGCCTTTAATGACCAACGAAGAACTGGAAAGTGTTTGCGAAAAGCTCAGAAATGAACATGACAGGCAGGAACAAGGGTGCACTGAGCCTTCAGAAGTCAGAAGTGGTCACAACAGGTGGTGATCGTGTGGAAACTGTCCTGCAATGACTATGGAGATGGAGAGCGTCTGCTGCCAAGAAGTGTCCGAAATTTTCCAGATAATTGTACCTTACGTATGTATCACAGACCATCTCAGCTTCGTTGTAGTTTGCCTGGACCCAGAAGTGCTGCAAACTGCTTTAGTAGCCATGTGAGACGTGCACTTTGAATACTTTGATGTTTCAGTGCCACAACGGACTTTGTGAATTGCAGCTTATCGTCAGTCCACCTGGTGGATACACACACGACTCGTTCGCTCTGTTAGGAGGGTCATCCCTGCCTGTGCAGCGAGTCAAATTAAGCATGAGTACCCAGAAGAATCGGGCCAATACACTGGATTCTAGGAGACCCAAGAAGATTGACTGAAACTACAATTACATAAATTTACTTGCTTTTGTGCAGTGTAGTATGGTGCGAAATGTGTGCATGAACCAATGAATAAGTCTGGCAAAATATGTAAAGGTATACATGCTTCCAGTGTACGTTGCTGGCTTGGTTCGAGGAATCAATTCTCTCTTCAAAACCCGTTCAAAACAATCAACTGAGAAACTTAACAAGCACACACGGCTAGTTTCTTTGATTCGAGCCGTAGCTTGGCCAGCCCGACATGAAGACAAGCGGGGTATTTCAGTGGTAGCCTGAAGAAACTGATGCTGTGCTTGCAGTCCTTGTTGCCGTTATTGCAAGGCATGATTCAGGCGTTCTCCAAAACTTAGAGGACGGTTGACAGTTACTGGAGCAACTGCAGAGACGTTTTCACGGTGAACGTATGTACTATGTACACAAATCTACGATTCTATGCCAACCTTCACGCCCGTGATGTCACACCACAATGGTGTCATTTTCTGAAAATGGCTTCCAAAACGGTAGTTCAGAGAGCTCTATCTCACGAACAACAATGATTTCACAACTGGGACTTCACCAACAAGGGTTTCATAATGATTACTTTAATTTAAAGGCCACTTATATTTTGGTGGCAGTGTCCCTTCAAGCTCGCACAGAGGATCAGTGTCACCTTTCAGAGGTTTAACTCATTAGGTATTGTTAGTACTTGCAGTGTATAACTGAATTATATCTGAGAGCATTAGAGCAATATCTTATGCATGTTTTCTTTATACTGCTATGATGTTTTGAAATTAATATACAGCATATATATATATATATAATATAACTCACAACAAAATCCTTAATTAAGGAAGTGATTGGCATGACATTGTACACTTACCTTTTCAGGGCCATTGCAAATAGCTAGGCCTTTTTCATCAATGTCAGGTGGCAAGTTGGCTTTAACATGTGTATAACCCCGGGTGAATGGGATATGTCCAACATTACCAAAATCACAGGGGATCATCTTCTGAATAATCTATGAACAAAAGTGATAATGTACAATGAACAACTGTATGTCATTGAATTATAAACAATGTAGCTATAACCCATTATCGTGGATGAACACTTATGGTGACTAATTTGTGTTGTGGGCTATATGGTGAAATTGCATAACCATAGTCGTGGACAAGTCACTATTGTGGCTCCATCTTTTTCAAGCATTTCTATGTGGATTTGATTTCTATTGGCACAATTAATGCCTTTCAAGCTAGCTAAGAATATAAGAATCACAAAAGAATACAAAACTGAAAGAAGTTTCCACACACTGTTTTGGAATAGAGGTAAATCTAAGGGTACAGAAATTCTGACGACAGATGAAAATACATGCGGGTTAAAAGGCTCACTTTCACCACATTAACCCTTACAAAAGTAGCCCAATTCCACTGCAGGGTAAAGAACAGGTATTGAAAACATTGAGTAAGAAAACTCCATGCTAGTTCCATTGAACACTAATCTTTCTTCCTGATTCTTGTCATTTGTTAGATGGATCACTTTTATAGGAGGATAGGAAAAGGTACAGTTGCGGGCAGTAACAAGAGCTTGTAACTCTTTGTTTTACCAAGAACTTCTGTTCAACAAAACTAATTATTTGTAAAACGTACATAATTCTACATATTGTGTAAACATCACATATCACAGTATTATAGTTTTTTGCACTATTTACTAGTGAAACTTTCATGTAATGTGCACTGCAGCTCTCAAATGTCAGCATAAGATGTGCGCATAAAAGTTGAACAAACTTCACTAAGATGCGCAACCACCAGTTGAGCCACTATAGTGGCTTATCCACGATAATGAGCTTTTCGCAGACATTTTTGTCACATGATTATGGGTTAATTAACAACTACTAGTATTACTAAATAGAAATCACATCTACAAGCAAACTAACCTGAGACCATGTTGCAGACCTATACACTACATACACGCGTAGCATTTCTAGTGACAATCCATGGACTGGCAGCAACATATACATGTTATTGTACTCAGCATCAAATGCACTACAGTACAATGATGAATGACCAGAGATGGTTACTGTGAATCTCTCTGAAAAGCTTTCCTCAACTTTGTGCAACTCGAATTTATATTGCCGTTTTTCATTCACGCTATGTGGGGCAACTGCTATGTATCCTTTCTCCCCATTGGCCCAGTGAGGAAGCTGAAGACTGAGAGGCGATGTCTGTAAAATGTGCTCTGGATTGAAATTCATGTAGACTACAGGGCTGGTTAGCCTGTAGCCTTCATCAAGGACAAATGGGCCATGCATAAGAATAGCATAGCGAATGGTAAGCTTCTCGCATTTGTCCATGTTAACAGCATTTTTAGGTATGGTAAGCATAATCTGGTCTTTTCTTGTAAATTGCTTGGCCTCTGGTTCCAATAGAAACATTCCACCTTCTTCACCTACAGAAAGAGTTTGAATGCCAAAAGGTATCCAACAGAGCTTCTCCAGGTCTTCTTCATCTAAGGGTGCAAAATTTAGTAGATCAGTATCTATCAAATGTATATATTCATGTATGCACACATATGCACACACACACACACACACACACACACACACACACACACACACACACATATATATATATATAAATATATATTATGGAGTATGGTAGTACTCCATATGTAGCAACCAGTGGGAAACGTGCACACTAGATATGCAGTGAACGTTGTTAAGACTGTGCCATAGGTCACTTAGCTACAAAGATTTTTGTGTTCTTTGTTTATTGGGCAAGGGTATCTAATCTACACGAAATCTTTGGTGCTAGATGGCAGCCATATTGCAATAACGTCAGCAACACTAGATGAATACATTTTTGAGGAACAAAATTTTGGAAGTTCATCCTATTCGTGAAATCCCCGAAAATACAAAAGTGAAAACTTTACATCATAGGGTATGTATGTGTGTACTGCAGGGATTTTTACACAGCACACAGTACAATCTAATAAATCCTCTTGGAACAGCTACAACAGAATCAATCAAAAGTCCACTTTATACACTATTATAAACAGTTCTCACCGGATGTACCCAACATTGAGGGACCACTTGTTGGTTCCAGACTGCTGCTTTCCAATACTACACATGTACAATACAACAATATAAGTATAACTGACCATGAAACTCACTAATAACATGCATATACATAGGCGTAGGAAGATGTTTTGAAGTGGGGGGGGCGAGCAATGAACACCACGTAACATGAATCCTTTTTGTGCAACTAGCGTAATCGGTGCATGATGCCAGCGTAACGATAGGGTTTCTACAATAGATTCATTATCTTTAGAGTTTGAGGATACATAGAACATTGTTTCTTCCAACTTTGGAGGAACGTTCAGTTCAGTAAAATTTTAATTATTTAGACTGGAGATGCCACTAGCCCAGTGGGCTACTACGTAAGCTCCAAGAGACAAAGAGTGACATAAAATACAAGCATAAACAATAAAATATGCACATGCATAAGCTACTGGACTGAAACTCTAAAACAAGCACACGTATGAAGGAAAATACTGGGCAAGACACTTAGACTAAGAACATGCATGCACAGGCATAGAGGGCAGTTCTAGACTCTACTCTTCCTGAAGATTACACTAACTACTGCTAAACTAATTAAAGAATAGAATGGATGAACCTCTTCAGCAGTACAAGATCTAGCCTGTGAATCACTCTATCTGTATACAAATCCTTGCAGTCTACTTGTTTTGAAGAACCAGGCAAAGACCAGCAGACAAACAAATCTACCAGTCGCTTCTTACAGACCGACAACGGCAAAACAGCGCTACACGTGATTGCGCAATAATTGCAAATGGCGGCTGGCGATAGGTAGCGTTATAATGCCAGTTTTATGGCTTAAAACTTCCTCTTTATGAGAGAGTTTTACAATAAAACTTACTTTCTGTTGGAATGTAGTATATTTAAACTTTTAAATGTGATTTTTAGGTTACTTGGCAGATTTTTTGATTATTTTAAAAATGAAGATGTAGAGGGCTTTGGGGGGGCAATGCCCCCCCACCTGAGAGTCAGGGGGGGCAAGTGCCCCCCCTGCCCCCCCGGTTCCTACGCCTATGATATAGGTACCATATAGGTACCATATAGGTACCATATAGTGCGAAATTGTCACAAGGACTCTACCTACTAAACTCTACCGTCTAAACTCTACCTATTAGTACCTACTACTAGTAAGTAGAGTTAAGATGGACTACCTGCAGTGTATACATTCCTACATCCTGCAGCAAAACCCACTACGTAGCACTGCATTACATGGTACATTGTTTGGTACATAGGGCTAGATAGGTACAAGGCTAGACATACATGGGGATAGATGGGTATAGGGGTAGACACACATGGGGCTACATGGACACTGATCTACTACTAGTAGGTGGAATTTAGATGGACTGCCTGCAGTGTGTACAGTCCTACATCCTGCAGCACAGCCTACTACATAACACTGTGTTGTACCTGTGTGAGGTAGGAATTTGTACACAGTACACAGTACATTTGAACTCTGTCTAGCTACTTGAATGCCCGACCAGGTCCAAGTATAAAGTAGGCTAGTATTAACATCTAGCTTCATGCCTAAATAATGTTCCAGTACCATTTGAGAAATGATAACTCATCCCTGCATTGTGATAAGATACAATGATATTGCATGTGCTTAGGATGGAGTGAGTGAGAGTGGCTGATAGATCAATGTTCCATACAGAAAACAGATTACGGACACCTATCATACATGAGTACAAACAAGCATTAGGAATGGAACTGTGTATCAACAAGAAAAATGTTCTTTGTACCGCATTTCCTAAAAATCCATTCATCTAAAGCAACATAATGAATTCTTACTGGAGATACTGTATCAGCAATATATTATCTATCTGTATATTACTAAATACGGTATTCATCAGCATAACTTGTACCACAAGAAATCAAAATGGCTAAACAGAACCTATTCATAAAAATAGTAAGGGATAAATACCTTGGTCACATCATATGATACAACAATACTGTACATTGGTACTGTGTATAGGATGGAGTGCATGGGTGGGAATGGAGGGGAACTTACTTATTTTCTGTTCTTCCTCCACTGCAAGTAAACAATAGAAACATCATAAAATATAGTGCAAGAAATGTATAATATGTATCATTGTGACAAAAGGACAATAGCAAGAGTTAATGGGAGCACTATCAGTATTCTAATAGGAGGTGTGGGATGGAATAGTCAAAGTCATATAGAAACTTGTACAAGTAGCTTGTGTTGTCAACCATGTGCTGTTGCTGAGTCCTGCTTGTCAGGTGTGCCTCAATGCAATTTGACCCCAAAAAATTCCACCTGCACTGCAAATAGTTTCAAATATCTACATACGTCCACATACAACACTGTATTGCATGTATTTTATGGATAACTAGGGTACCACATACGTATGTACATATACCTGTTCCCCCATCTGTTTGCTATTGGCTCCATCTACTACATAGATACCATCCATGTATACAAATTTACTATGATTATGTCTTGCATGGGCAGCAAGTACCGCAATACTGATGCTCCCCCCTCCCCCCATGCCAAATTCTCATCCTATATAGAACCCTGGATGTACACTGATCTGGAAAGAGTTCAGATGGACTGGGTCAAGTGTGCAAATTCCTACACAGGGTATTTATTTCAGCCCTCGGATATAATGGTAAAATGGCCGTCGCGAAACTTGACCAATTTTCTTAGCATATTATGCTTCCAATACGGATAAACTTATACATTACACTTTATAAAATTAAACAAATGTTATTTGTAGGAACACCCGAAGAAGAAAAAGTACGAAACAGAGAAGTTTGAGTCAACAACAAAGGAGCCATAAACTTTCGGTAAAAGACAGAAATTGCCATTTCCGGAGGAGAAGATGACCCTGTAGCTTCACAAAATTTACTTTAGTCGCTGGCAAAATATCTGAACTATATGAATTTGCTTGATGTTTACTATAATTATAGCCTTGTTAAAACCTTTTATTTGGAAAAAAGCACTTTTTGGTGCCCCGAAATCAGCAAAAATGGAAACAAATAAGGTAATTACTTTCGCTTACCTTATTATAGCATTATTCTACAAGCAAAATCCTATAGCCAAGACTACATTAAATGGAAAAGTTAGACAAACAGGAAAGTTGTAGGGCATTTTCTCCTCCGGAAAAGCTGATTTCTCTTTGCCTATTAAAAGACGGCCATTTTAATGACGTATCGTGATGCGGGGCTGTGACATCACTAACATTGATATCTACTTATAATGGGGCACTTTCAGTGACGTTCTCATTTGTATGACGTAGTTTACAATTAGTGGTGACATTGTTTACTGTTAGGGGTGACGTTGTTAATAAATTTGGTGCGTGCACGCCCCAAATCCCAAGCAGCTGTGGGCTGAAATAAATGCCCTGTGTACACTGATGATACTGCAGCACAACCTACTACATAACACTGTGTTGTACCTGTGTGAGGTAGGAATTTGGACACAGCACACAGTAATCTACTAATTCATTCTTAGGTATGTTAAGTGGTACAGAAATCAGACAACACACAACCACCATAGTATGTAAGTACACATGTAGATAAATTTTACAATTGCCCATATATGAACCAAAGGTAGGATAGGAGGATAACATACAAAATAAACTTTGTTCAGGTTTTGCATCCACAAGATACAGAGTGGCACTATATTCACATGATTGTCAAACGATTATTGGAGAAGATCTCTCACTATCGGTTCGTCCTCAATATATACTTTCAACACACCATCTCCTTATCATGACATTGTACTTACCAACCAAGGAAAATGTATACACACAAAATGCCAATACTACCTCATCGCTAACAACATACTATATCCGGGTACGTCATAAATGTGACCAATAGTATGAGAAAGTAATGGTCACGAGGATGTCTAGTAATGATCCCTTACATACGTATATAGTAAGCTGAAGAACACCATCCCAGGTATTGGGTAGTTAGTACATTAGTTTGCATGCATAGTTTCACCAGTCAGCAATGGTGTTGTCATGTGATCAGGTACACACATACACAAGACATGAAACACATCAAAACACAACAAACACAACATGTGGATAAACAGCATCAGTTACGGTATATCGTCGTGATCTCGCCGTGAAGGAAATGTGATCACGACTCCGAAAGTCCGTGATCACGGAGTGAAAGAATCGATATCACGCCGAGATAGTGTCGTGATCACGATAGAATTGACGAGTTCGCCGTGTATATTATAAAGCCAACTCGCTCAATGCACGCTCTAACCAAAGAACGTTCACTCATTTCGTGTACAGTTCGTGCACGTTCCGAGTTTGTCCTTGTGACTATGCCTTATTCCGACTACAAGAAGCAACGAATCATCTATTGGCACACGAAGGGCCTGAGAGCTCCTCTCATCTGTAACAAGCTAGCCAACGAAGGTCTACCTACCACGAGACAAGGCATTCACAAGTTTCTTCGTAAAGTTGAAGAAACGGGAACAATTGCGTGGAGGCCTGGTTCGGGGAGGCCGTCGAAGGTGGCCGGTGTCGTCGAGCAGATCATCGACGCTCAGATGAACAAGGACGACGAAACTACTGTAGCAGAGCTACAGAGACTGCTCCGAAGTTCACGTATATAGGATAACATACGTTCACGTAGGATAACATACGTGAATTTCCGTATGACAAAAACGAGAATATCCTGAAACAACATGGCTGCCCACTGTTGTCGTTCTTAGTATTCTTCAGAACAGTTCTTGTTATCATATTACTGTTGCAAAGTTCCACAAGACTTCAGATGCGGGGATAAACTTTTCGATAGCTTCACGGAGCTTCTTCTCACTTGGAAAATGATTACGTAGTAAGAGCGATTCCTCAGAGTAGCACTTACGAATTTCGGCACTGTCGGAATATCGATGCTTTGCAAAATCACCAAGATCACGGCTAAGAGAGGCTGCTCGAGATCACAGTGTGATTTATTTGGGGTCGCGGCATGAAGTCGGTGTGAAATATTTGGGATCACGGTGCAGCTTAGAGGGGATCACGGCGTGAAGGGTCTGTGGTCGCAGCGTGAAGTAATTACTTTACGGAAACTTTTTAAAAGTGTATACCGTACAAACAGAACCTTGATTACATCACATGATACAACAATACTGTACATTGGTACTATGTATAAGATGGGGTGAGTGAGAGTGGTGGTGAACTTACATATTCTCATTGCTTCCTCATCTGCAAGTAAACAATAGAAACATCATAAAATATAGTGCAATAAATGTACATAGCACACAGTAATCTACTAATTTATTCACAGGTATGTTAAGTGGTACAGAAATCAGACAACACACATCTAACATAGTACGTAAGTACACATATACAATAATACTACAACTGCTCAAACATAACACAATCGTAGGACATTAGGAGGACAAAATACAAAATGGACTTTGTTCAGGTTTTGCATCCACAAGATACAGAATGACATTATTCACATGATTGTCAAACAAACTTTAGGGAGATCTCTTGTTACTGCTTTGTCCTCAACATATACCTTCCACACTATATTATGACATTACAAACAGAACCTTGGTCACATCACATGATACAACAATATACTGTACATTGGTACTGTGTATAGAATGGAGTGCGTGGGAGTGGTGGGGAACTTACATCTTCTCGTATCTTCCTCATCTGCAAGTAAACCATATAGAAACATCATAAGATATAGTGCAATAAATGTATGATGGGTATGTAAAACAATTGCCAAACAATCTTAGGAAGATCTCTCGCTATCGTTTTCGCCCTCAACATATACCCTCCACCCACCATCTCCTTATCATGACATTGTACCAACCAAGGAAAATGTAAACACAGAAAATGGCAATACTACCTCATCACTGATAGCATACTATATCCGGGTATGTCATAAATGTGACCAATAGTATGAGAAAGTAATGGTCACAAGGATGACTAGTAATGAACCCTTACATATGTATGTAGTAAGCTGAAGAATACCATCCCAGGTATTGGGTGGATTGTACATTAGTTTGCATGCATAGTTTCAACAGTCAGCAATGGTGTCATGGGGCTATATTACATGGGGCTACAATCACACATGGGGCTACATGGACACTGATCTACTACTAGTAGGTGGAGTTTAGATGGACTGCCTGCAGTGTGTACATTCCTACATCCTGCAGCACAACCTACTACAGTGGAACCTCTCTAAACCGAACCCCCTCCGGACAGGCCAAATCGTTCGGATTAGAGAGGTGTTCAGAATCCAGAGGTTTTCAAAGAATATCAATAATAACGCCAGTATTATACCCATGAAGTACAGTATACATTCAGTCAGTATACTGTTATAATGAAAAACTGTCAGACTGAGTTGAAGAAATCAATAAAACTAAATTACACTTTAGGATGTTATTGACATGAAAGAATCAAGAGTGATCTGCTTTTTCTGACATCTAAGCTGGGCAATCTTCATCTCTGTGAGACTCTCGAGTGCTCTTACGTGTGTCATATACTGGCTGTCCTTCATTAGAGCAAACATCTTTAACTTCTGCACTGCCTGGAAAACATCTTCATAGCTCATATTGCAAACAGGTTCCACTTCTGGCTCTTCATCTTCATCTACTTCTTCTGCTTCATTGTTGGCCTTGAACTGATCAAGAAGACCACGTTCCCAATCTTCCGAATCATCTTCTGTTGGAACGCTGTCATCAGCATGTTCATCCAATTCTAAGTGCAGCTCACGAGCTAGATCTTGAAGTCCAATGTCATCTTCGATGGTGTCAGTGCTTTCGCTTACATGGCAATCGCTATGGTCTGGAAATCCTGTTCCATGAAAGCATTTTACGATTGTATGAGATGTGGTTTCTGTCCATGACTGGTGGATCCAATGAATGGCATCCAAAAGATTGATTTCCTTGCAGAGTGCCTGTACACTATCAACTGACTCCATCTTACACAACAAAGAACGCAGCATGTGTTTACGGTATCGAGCCTTGAAAGCTCTGATTATGCCGTGGTCGAGAGGTTGCAGTACAGAAGTACAGTTTGCAGGAAAAAATTTTAGTGTAACATTAGACAACTGGCAATCATGTGAATGTGATGTAGCATTGTCCAAAAACATTAGAATGTGCCTCTTTTGCCGCTTCATTAAGTTGTTCACCTTCCCAATCCAGTCCATAAAGATCTGATTGGTCATCCAGGCTTTTTGATTGGCTTCATACTGTACTGGGAGCTCTGCAACATTGATACTCTTGAAGTATCGAGGATTTTTTGGCTTTCCAATGACTAATGGTGGCAGTTTTTCTCCTGTAACACTGCAAGCAAGCATGACAGTAACCCTGTCTTTAGCTGCCTTCACACCCTTTGAGCCTTGGCCTTTTGCACACAGCGTTTTGTCAGGCAAAGCTCGAAAATATAGGCCTGTTTCATCACAATTGAATATGTTCATGCTATTATATTCTCCAATGATAGTTGGCAACCTTTCCCGATAATCTCCGACTACTTCCTCATCCACTGAAACACTTTCCCCATTAACCTTGAAGCTTTTTATGTTATAGTGGGCCTTCCATTTGTCGAGCCAACCATTTGAGCCTTTAAACCCGTCCAGTTGTAGCTCTTCTGCAAATTTCGCTGCCTTTTCTTGCACAATGGGACCAGAAATTGGGATATTCTTGCTACGCGCTTGACAAAACCACTTCCAAAGAAGCTCATTCAGATGGCCATACTTAGTAGAGTTGACAATTCGGCACTTTGTGCCAGACCCGTTACATTCGTACTCCTCTTTGTAGACATTCCGACGCTTTAAAATATCGCACACAGTGGTCTTTCCAATCCCGAATCTTTCACTGAGACTCTTCAATGATGGTTTGGGTGTTGTTTCGGCTTGCTTAATCAGCTCAATCTTTTGTACAAGGGTCAACTCAACTCGAGCTCTCTTAGCAACTGGCTTTCTGCCATATTCTTTAGTTACATGTGAAAAGCAACGTTCGGTTTTCGGAAGTTGAATTCAGTATTGAACTTGGTTTTGGGACAACCCCAATCGTTCGCTTTTCAGTATACAGAGGTTTCGGACTACGGAGGTTTTACCTTTGGTCTTTTTATAGGGATTTTTTTGGGGTCCACAAAGAAGGGTCGGTTTGGGGACAATTTCGGATTGTGGAGGGTTCGGTTTTGAGAAGTTACACTGTACATAGCACTGCATTGTACCTGTGTGAGGTAGGAATTTCAACACAGCACACAGTAATCTACTAATTTATTCACAGGTATGTTAAGTGGTACAGAAATCAGACAACACATATCTAACATAGTACGTAAGTACACATATACATAAATAGGTAAGTACACATATACAATAATACTGCAACTGCCCAAACATAAAACAATCGTAGGACATTAGGAGGACAAAATACAAAATGGACTTTGTTCAGGTTTTGCATCCACAAGATACAGAATGACATTATTCACATGATTGTCAAACAAACTTTAGGGAGATCTCTTGTTACTGCTTTGTCCTCAACATATACCTTCCACACTATATTATGACATTACAAACAGAACCTTGGTCACATCACATGATACAACAATATACTGTACATTGGTACTGTGTATAGAATGGAGTGAGTGGGAGTGGTGGGGAACTTACATCTTCTCGTATCTTCCTCATCTGCAAGTAAACCATATAGAAACATCATAAGATATAGTGCAATAAATGTATGATGGGTATGTAAAACAATTGCCAAACAATCTTAGGAAGATCTCTCGCTATCGTTTTCGCCCTCAACATATACCCTCCACCCACCATCTCCTTATCATGACATTGTACCAACCAAGGAAAATGTAAACACAGAAAATGGCAATACTACCTCATCACTGATAGCATACTATATCCGGGTACATCATCAATGTGACCAATAGTATGAGAAAGTAATGGTCACAAGGATGACTAGTAATGAACCCTTACATATGTATGTAGTAAGCTGAAGAATACCATCCCAGGTATTGGGTGGATTGTACATTAGTTTGCATGCATAGTTTCAACAGTCAGCAATGGTGTCATGGGGCTATATTACATGGGGCTACAATCACACATGGGGCTACATGGACACTGATCTACTACTAGTAGGTGGAGTTTAGATGGACTGCCTGCAGTGTGTACATTCCTACATCCTGCAGCACAACCTACTACATAGCACTGCATTGTACCTGTGTGAGGTAGGAATTTCAACACAGCACACAGTAATCTACTAATTTATTCACAGGTATGTTAAGTGGTACAGAAATCAGACAACACACATCTAACATAGTACGTAAGTACACATATACATAAATAGGTAAGTACACATATACAATAATACTGCAACTGCCCAAACATAAAACAATCGTAGGACATTAGGAGGACAAAATACAAAATGGACTTTGTTCAGGTTTTGCATCCACAAGATACAGAATGACATTATTCACATGATTGTCAAACAAACTTTAGGGAGATCTCTTGTTACTGCTTTGTCCTCAACATATACCTTCCACACTATATTATGACATTACAAACAGAACCTTGGTCACATCACATGATACAACAATACGCATGTGGGACATGTCCATTTGCACTTAAATGGCTTCCGAAAGTCGGCGATTTTGTTGCTAACAAATTCGCTTTTTCTCTCTTATGCGTATCAGAAATGGCAAACAACGACATTTAGACTGTGTGAACACATTTAAGCTAAACATTTAACTAATTTCCAACAAATTTTCAGTCAATTGTTCGAATACTCGCTGCTTTTCCAAGCAGCTGTATTTAGCAGTTATTCCTTTCAAGTAAATCGAAACATAGGCCTAGAGACACAGAATATGGACTAAACTGTCCCTAATAAGGCTACCCAATATTCTACCGATGGGGATTTTGTTTACTGACATAGTTTTCAAGATAATCAAAAAATACAAAAAAAATACTAAAATAACCAGCAATAACTCTTTGGAAACAGGCGGCATCAAAATCCCCATCGGTGAAAAGTTGAAGCGTTCGATATAGATTACAACAAAACACTCAGAAGCTTCCTATGTTGATCCGCTGATTTACTTGACGACATGGCATTTTGCAAGAAGGATTCGCTTAGCTAAGGGCCGATTATCACATGATAGTCATGTGAAATGATCTGTGACGCAATCACATATTGCCCCTACCGGGCCGAAGTGTTTAAAGTGTTTGATCTCTGCAATGATCAATGCGGCATAAGCGACAGAAACTCAGTGGAGGAAGAACATTAGGCCAAGAAGACAGACGATTTAACGAAGTATAATATCGGCGGTTTAAGAGAAGCGAACTGGATATTTAGCGCCCGATTGACGACATCGAAGAACAAGGTGTGTAATCTTTGTTTGATCTTAAATTCAAATAGAAAAGTCGGTTTTACTAACTTGAGTACCTTATAAAAGAATGATCGATCTATGTTTGAGCCTTCAAAACGTGCATTAGCCTATCATCAACTGCAAAATAGCAGGGCGATTTCGCTGTGAATTACGTAAGTACTGCAGTTCGCAATACCTACTATCGATCGTGAATATGATCTTCCAAGCTCCCTTACACAACAATTTGTATGTAACATTAACTTTTGACAAATAAAGGTTAGCTTTCATATGTTGTAGAAGTAGAACAAATATCGAGCAGCGCAATCGCCCTTGCTTCTTTACTAAAACTATGCGACCGCTCATCAAGAAATGTCACGTGCATATCACATGATCGAAGCCTTACACACGCCCAAATTCCAGCCTATTAACACAATAGTGAGACTTTGGACATGTCCCACATGCATACTGTACATTGGTACTGTGTATAGAATGGAGTGAGTGGGAGTGGTGGGGAACTTACATCTTCTCGTCTCTTCCTCAACTGCAAGTAAACCATATAGAAACATCATAAAATATAGTGCAATAAATGTTTAATATGTAATATATATAAGATAATGGGAGGACTATCAGTATTAAAATACAAGGTGTAGGATGGAATAGTCAAAGTCATATAGAAATTTGTACATGTAACCTGTGTCGTCAACCATTGTTGCTGAGTCCTGCTTGTCAGGTGCACCTCAATGCAATGTGTCACAATCTCATAGATTGCTTGCATTGTATGGTAAGGGATGTCTGGTACATAGGGCTAGATAGCTACAAGGCTAGACATACATGGGGATAGACGGGTATAGGGCTAGACACACATGGGGCTACATGGACACTGGTCTACTACTAGGAGGTAGAGTGTAGATGGACTGCCTGCAGTGTGTACATTCCTGCATCATGCAGCACAACCTACTACATAGCACTGCATTGTACCGGTGTGAGGTAGGAATTTGAACACAGCACACAGTAATCTACTAATTCATTCACAGGTAAGCTAAGGGGTATAGTAATCAGACAACACACATCTACCATAGTACGTAAGTACACATATACATAAATATTGCAACTGACCATACATAAACAAAACATAGGATAGAAGAATTAGTAAGCAATGGACTTTGTTCAGGTCTTTCATCCACGAGATATATAGAGTGGCCTCATTCACATGATCTTCAATCAATGTTTGGGGAAAATCTCTTGTTATCTTTTGGTCCTCAACATATATTTTTTATTTTACATACTCTTGCTGAGCATCAGCGCCACAAGAAAAAGAAGCTTTTCTGTTGTTTTGTGGACATAAAAAAAGCATTCACAGGGTATTCATTTCAGCCCTCGGTTATAACGGTAAAATGGCCGTCGCGAAACTTGACCAATTTTCATAGCATATTACGCCTCTAATACGAATTGGCCTATGCAATACACTTCATGAAAGTAAACAAGTATTATTGGTAGGCAAACCCGAAGAGGAAAAGGTAAGAAACAGAGAAGTTTGAGTGAACAACAAGGGTGCCATAAACTCTCGATAAAAAACAAAAAATGCCATTTCCGGAGGAGAAGATGACACTGAAGCTTCACCAAATTTACATCAATCGCTAGCTAAATATATGAACTATATGAATTTGCTTGTTGTTCGCTCTTATAACCTTGTTAAAACCTTCTATTTGGAATTAAACACCATTTTCGTGCCCAAATCGGCAAAAAATGGAAACAAATACGGCATTTACTTTCGCTTACCTTCTTATGGCATTATTCGCTAAGCAAATTCCCATAGCCATGGCTATCTTAAATCGAAATGTTAAGCAAACGGGAAAGTAGCAGGGTGTTTTCTCCTCCGGAAAAGCTGGTTTCTGTTCGCCTTTCGAAAAGCGGCCATGTTTAATGACGTTTCGTGATGCGGAGCTGTGACATCACTAGCAGCGGTATCTGCTTACACAGAGCACTTTCTGTGACGTCCTCATTTTGTATGACGTATTTACAATTTGTGGTGACGTTGTTTACTGTTTCTGGTGACGTTGTTTATAAATTTTGTACGTGCACGCCCCAAATCCCAAGCAGCTGTGGGCTGTTATAAATGTCCTGTGTTTGATTCCGTGCCACACTCTCTGCTTTGGTCTAAACTCAACTCTATAAGATTACCCCCACACATCATTAAAGTTTTACAATCGTACTATTTTAAATCCACTTCATGTGTCCAGGGCCATCAAGGCCGATCTAATTTCTTCCCTACTAGTAAAGGTGTCAAACAAGGATGCAACTTGAGCCCACTGCTGTTTTCCTTATTTATTAATGAGTTGCCACAGCACATCAACTCCTCTGTACTCATCAATTCATGTACCAATTTCCCTTCCCCATGCCTTCTCTTTGCTGATGACATAGTCTTATTTTCTGAGGACCAGAACAAACTACAAGACATGATAGACTCCTTGCATTCCTATTGTACAAACTACCACTTAGAGATAAACACAACAAAAACCAAAATTCTTGTATTTGGACAAAACCCAAAGTATGTCAATTATCAATGGAACATTAATTCTCAACCACTTGAAGTGGTTGGAAAATACAAGTACTTGGGAACTTGGCTCAACTGGAATTGTACCTTCACAGATTGTATTTCTCAGATCTGCGATAAGGCCAACAAATCTGTGAGCCAACTGCAAGTCAGGGTAATTTCTCTAGGTATAACCAATTACCAAGTCCTCCAACACCTTTTTAAATCCTTGATCTATCCGATTCTGATGTATAACACCGAAATTTGGGGTCTTTACAACGTAGATACACTCGAAAAAATCCTCCGTAAATTCTACAAATTTATTTTAAGAGTTTCCCAATCATGTGCTAATCCTGCTATCCTGGCCGAGACCGGCTCTCTTCCGATGTCTCACGAGTGTTCCTGTACAGTACTAAAGTACTATTATCGACTTTGTTCCTCAGATCCTAGCTCTCTTACCAAAATTGCACTTGAAATCTCCCAAGATTTATCTGCATCGGGCTACAGTTCATGGGCACATAAAGCCATAACTAAATTACAACATCTTGGATACAATCCACACTTAACATCTGCAAACTTGACTGAGGTTCTAACACGTCTCCATGACCAATCAACTCAGAAGCTACAATGTGACATTGACTGTGACAGGGGCCTCACTCAGTCCGGAGGGAGCAAGCTGAGATTGTATCGTTTGATCAAGAAGGATATTAGAATGACTGAACCTTACCTACTTTCTATTTCTAATCCCAAGATTAGACAAGCCTTCACTAAATTCTGCCTATCGGATCACAAACTCCTCATTGAATCCGGCCGACACTGCAAACCCCCGACACCGGTTAACGATAGACTATGTACATTATGCCAATCACAGGCTATAGAAGACGAAATACACTTTTTGATTGACTGCAATTTCTATCAAGATTTGAGGTTCCCACTCATGCATTTAGCCACCAGCATCAACCCCTACTTTAATTATTTGTGCTCTATTGACAAATTCATATTTTTAATGTGTAATCCCAACCTATCTATTATAAATCGAACTGCATATTATATATATAAGGCCATGCAACTTAGATTTTCCCACTTGTCCCCCTCCTACCTAATTATTACTATATCAGTCTTACTGTGTCATCCGTCAAGTAATGTTGACTGTGCTCCCCATGTTTAGGTGTTGTTAGTTGTTCTTTCCTTTTAAGTATTGTAACAGTTCTTGTTCATTGTTTGTTTTTTCGGTTGTTTTTGTCTCACCTCCTTGCACTATGCATTATATTACCTGACTGACTTTGCCTGCTGTCTTGCAGAATGTAATGATTTATTCTGCTGAGGTCAAGGGCCGTTTTGGCTATGACCAGTGATGATTATTATTATTATTATTATACATTCAAAACACCATCTCCTTATCATGACATTGTACATAACAAAACTGGAAAATAAAACAAGAAAAATTGGCAATACTACCTCATCGCTGATAGCATACTATATCCGGGTACATCATCAATGTGACCAATAGTATGAGAAAGTAATGGTCACGAGGATGACTAGTAATGAACCCTTACATACGTATGTAGTAAGCTGAAGGATACCATCCCAGGTATTGGGTGGATTGTACATTAGTTTGCATGCATAGTTTCAACAGTCAGCAATGGTGTTGTCATGTGATCAGGTACACATATACAGAAGACATGAAACCCATCAAAACACAACAAACACAAAACATGGATAAACAGCATCAGCTACAAACAGAACCTTGATCACATCACATGATACAACAATACTGTACATTGGTGGAGGGAGTGGGAGTGACGGGGAACTTACATCTTCTGTTAACTTCATCCACTGCAAGTAAACAATAGAAACATCATAATATATAGTGCAATAAATGTATAATATGTATCATTGTGACAAAAAGACAATAGTAAGAGTTAATAGTAGCACTATCAGTATTCTAATACAAGGTGTAGAATGGAATAGTCAAAGTTATATAGAAATCTGTACATGTAGCTTGTGTCATCAACCATGCACTGTTGCTGAAACCTGCTTGTCAGGTTTACCTTAATGCAATGTGTCACAATCTCATAGATTGCTTGCATTGTATGGTAAGGGATGTTTGGTACGGTACTTTTCATAAAAAACTGGACGACGAACGGCGGTCAAACGGGCGGTCAATCAACGGACGTACACCGTACAGTCGCGGACGTACGCCGTACGGACGATAGGCCAATAATAATTACGTCATTTTTGCGCATTGATATCGGTTCGCCGGAATCGGTTTCCCGAGCAAGAATGGCTTATTTTAGGAACGTAAAGTAGCGAATTTCGTTTTAAGACGGAAAGACAAAAGCCACAAGCCAATTGCGAAAGCGTCAGCTAGAGAGAAAGAAACAGCGTAGGTACAAACAACACCCGTACGTACAGCGGTCAATGCCCGGACGGTCACCGTACGTACACAGACTGACCGCCGTTCGTCGTCCAGTTTTTTGTGAAAAGTACCGTACATAGGACTAGATAGGTACAAGGCTAGACAAACATGTGGATGGACAGGTATAGGGCTAGACACACATGGGTCTACATGAACACTGATCTACTACTAGTAGGTAGAGTTTAGATGGACTGCCTGCAGTGTGTACATTCCTACATCCTGCAGCACAACCTACTACGTAGCACTGCATTGTACCTGTGCGAGGTAGGAATTTGAATACAGCACACAGTAATCTACTTATTGATTCACATGTATGTTAAAGGGGAAAAGCCACCAAAATCTCCCCTGTTGAAGGTCCTATTACCTTCTAACTTGCATCAAGCACAGTCTGAACAGCGCTTTATAAAATGGTGTGTGACGATTACACAAAGGATGAGAATCAACTGAAAACTTCTGAGTCTTCAAAGCAATTTTAGTACACACACTTAATGCTCTTGTAGCTTCAGCTTAGCTTAGTTAGCTTACACAGGGTGTTTATAACCGTCTGTTGCTTGTTCCGATTGTGGGCAGTGCTTGTTTTTCACGTTATCAATTAGCGGCTGTTTTTATGCGTCATTTGGCGTCTTTTAGATGACGTCCGAAATTTCACGTATCAACAGAATGGGGGAAGAAGGCGACTTTTGTGACGCTATGCCTACGTATCCGTGAAATGTCACGAAAATGGCACTTTTGTTGAGGGCGAAGATAAAGTCGCTTGGTTAGACCTCAGATGCCTTCGAATCTCACCAAATCCAACTTCGATCTAATCTTAGGATGTTTCGGTTTGCGAAAATCGTTCCGGGCATAGTGCTACAATCAAGCAGTTTCTCGCAATTGGACCATTTATGCTAACCTTTGGCCGTTAGAAGGGTGAAAAAACAGGTTTTTCGGTTATAACTTTCTTACGGAAGATTATAACCTATAGCCCGGAATGATTTTCGGATAGCTCACCACTTGTTCTGTCTTTTCGTGTTGTTTCATGGGAATTGAGAGGGATCTAAAGGTCTAACAGAGGCGAAGTTTGTCTTAAACTGCTATGTATTCCTAGCTCGCTATCTTCCTTCAGATAATAGAAACAATCGCTAGTTAAGTACCAACATGCGCGGAATATATACAACTTTCGTCCAGTAAGAAGAATTCAGCAAAAATCAAGTCAACTAAGTAGAAACGATCGATAATTCGCGAAGCTATTTCAAGACGGCCATTTTTGCATTTTATTCCTGGACGGTTATAAATACCCTGTGTAGCTATTTTCCGCTGCTTTGGTGTATGTGCTGCTGCTTTGCCAGAAAGGACACTATAGACTATTAGTCATGTATTTTGAGCCGCAAAAACGTTGTTGCATCCTTCTAACATGGGGAGGCTTTTTGCACCTGGTTAGGTGAATAATAATTCGGCCACGAGGCGCTTGCATGACATAATAAATATGGCAGATAATTGGTTAATTAAGGAGTTATTGTAGCTCAACGAGGCAAACAAGGTCCTGTGATGCCACCATTTCGAGCACCATGTTTCTTTGCCGACGATGTCAAATGACGCAATTGTTAGCATCATACCATGTATGGCACTCACAGTAGACTTCAACAAAAACTACACTGTATTTGGCTGTGAGAGCAGCAGCAGTAGTAGTAGATTTCTCCAAGTAGAACTTTTGACTAGTTTATAGTGAAGTATTCGAAACAATTCAAGTGGTAGCAAGCCAATCTAAAGTTCAAAAAAGTGTGCATCATTTTGTCTAATGCCACCCGCAAGTGGCCTCCCTGTTTGGATACTGAAAAGGACTTCTTCAAGGTATTCTTAAGTGGACGACTGGTTGAAGCAGACATTCCGATATATTATTTTCTTTGTTGTGTAACCAGTAAACAACCTAAAGAAAGAGAACTGCAGCCAAATGCAAAGTTAAACAGTCATTGCGGTCAATCCGTCGTTAATTGGAGATAACAGTTTTAAAGGCAATTTGTACCATTTTCCTTTCAGTGGAATACACAAACAATGTTAGGAACTGAACTTTCGTATCTTACGCAACTGATGTGAACACTGCATGACAGTATATTCCAAGCAGGCATTATTGCTTCCTAAGGCTTAAGTGAGTGCTCCAAATAAACTATCTAAATTGCTAGACAGTCTGCAATCTATGAGATGAGCACTAAAAGTGAGGCAGTAGCATGACTATACATTGAACTTCAACCATGCCTACCAAAACTTTGGACAGTACTGTCACCAAGAAAGACTGCCTAAAAGTATGTATGATCGACAACGCACGATAAAATGCTCTTTTGTGAAAATAGTAAATTTTTGGCACAAACACAAAGGTACACTTGAATCACTTCATGTAATGATAATGCGCTGTTAGTCACTGAAGCCAAAATTGTCTTATTCGTGCCATTCTTTACGGTTACAAAGTGCTTCTAAGGTGCGCAGCCGTCTCCCTTTCATACAAACAACCAGCAAGGTGCTACCGATGACGCTTTATGAGGTCACAACCGCAATAAAACATGGCACTCCAGAGCTTGAAGTTTGAGGTTGCCCTATAACACGAATGATGATCGCAAGCAACTATGAATATTTATTTAAAGCTTTTCGAAGTATATTTTATCATTTAGTAACATCAGCAAGACTTCCAAATTTTGATGTGAGTTCCGCTTCAAGTGGTACAGAAATCAGGCAATACACAACTACCATTATAGTAGGAAAGTACACTTATACGTGAATTATACCGCAACTGCCCATACATAAACCAAACATAGGATAGGAGGATCACATAGAAAAAGGACTTTGTTCAGGTTTTGCATCCACAAGATACAGAGCCGCATTATTCACATGATTGTCAAACAATCTGGGGGAGATGCAGGGCATAATTTTAAGGAATTTTTCAGATTACCCAAAGGGAAACCTGAATATTCTTCTAGGTTGTCCCTGGGGATTTTACGTTGTTCAAAGAAATTTGGTGCGAAATTCGTGGATATTTCAGTTCGCGGAATTTTCCCTGTTGTATTGTAGGTGACATGCAAGGATACAGTATATATGCATGTAAGGATGGATAGGTATACAGTACAAAGTGTTAAACTCAAATCGCTATGGATACTAAAAACAGAAATCAGTTACAAACAGAACCTTGCACAGGGTGTTTATAACCGTCTGTTGCTTGTTCCGATTGTGGGCGGTGCTTGTTTTCTACGTCATCAATTAGCGGCTGTTTTTAATGCGTCATTTGGCGTCTTTCGGATGACGTACGAAATTTCAAGTATCAACAGAATGGGGGAAGAAGGCGACTTTTGTGACGTTTTGCCTATGTATCCATGAAACGTCACGAAAATGGCAGTTTTGTTGAGGGCGAAGATGAAGTCGCTTGGTTAGACCTCAGATGCCTTCGAATCTCACCAAATCCAACTTCGATGGAATCTTAAGATGTTTCGGTTTGCGAAAATCGTTCCGGGCATAGTGCTACAATCAAGTAGTTTTTCGCAATTGGACCATATATGCTAAATTTTGGCCGTTTGAAGAGTGAAAAAACAGGTTTTTCGGTTATAACTTTCTTACAGAAGATTATAACCTATAGCCCGGAACAATTTTCAGATAGCTCACCACTTGTTCTGTCTTTTCGTGTTGTTTGATGGGAATTGAGAGGGATCTGAGGTCTAACCAAGGCGAAGTTTGTCTAAAACTGCTATGTATTCCTAGCTCGCTATCTTCCTTCAGATAATAGAAACAATCGCTAGTTAAGTACCAACATGCGCGGAATATATACAACTTTCGTCCAGTAGGAAGAACTGGGCGAAAATCTGGTCAACGAAGTAGAAACGATCGATAATTTGTGACGCTATTTCAAGATGGCCATTTTTGCATTTTATTCCCGGACGGTTATAAATACCCTGTGTGGTCACATCACATGATACAACAATACTGTACATTGGTACTGTGTATAGGATGGAGTGAGTGGGAGTGGTGGGGAACTTACATCTTCTTTGTCGTTCCTCCACTGCAAATAAACAACAGAAACATCATAAAATATAGTGCAATAAATGTATAATATGTATTATTGTGACAAAAGGACAATAGCAATAGTTAATGGTAGCACTATCGGTACTCTAATACGAGGTGTAGGATGTAATAGTCAAAGTTATATAGAAATTTGTACATGTAGCTTGTGTTGTCAACCATGCACTGTTGCTGTGTCCTGTTTGTCAGGTGTACCTCAATGTAATGTGTCACAATCTCATAGATTGCTTGCATTGTATGGTAAGGGATGTTTGGTACATATATAGGGCTAGATAGCTACAAGGCTAGACACACATGTGGATGGACAGGTATAGGGTTAGACACACATGGGGCTACATGGACACTGATCTACTACTAGTAGGTAGAGTTTAATAGATGGACTGCCTGCAGTGTGTACATTCCTATATCCTGCAGCACAACCTACTACGCAGCACTGCATTGTACCTGTGTGAGGTAGGAATTTGAACACAGCACACAGTAATCTACCTATTGATTCACAGGTATAGTAAAGGGGCAATGCCATGACAAAAACTCCATTGTTGAAGGCCCTATTGCCTTCTAATTTGCATCAAACATAGCCTAAACAGTGCTATACTAAATAATATGCGACAATTGCACAAAGGATGAGAATCAACCAAAAAACTATTGACAAGTCTTCGAAGCAATTCTAGTGCACACACTTAATGCTCCAGTCCTGTAACATCAGCTTAGCTTAGTTAGCTTAGCTATTTTCCGCTGCATCGGTGTATGTGCTGCTGCTTTGCCAGAGAGGACACTATAGACTATTAGTCATGTATTTTGAGCCGCAAAAACATTGTTGCATCCTTCTAACATGGGGAGGCTTTTTGCACCTGCATGGTTAGGTGAATAATAATTCGGTCACGAGGCGCTTGCATGACATAATAAATATGGTGCATAATCGGTTAGGAGTTATTCTAGCTCAAATAGGCGAACAAGGTCCTGTGATGTCACCATTTCGAGCACCATGTTTCTTTGCCGACAATGTCAAATCATGATGATGTATAATTGTTAGCATCCTACCATGTATGGCACTCACAGTAGAACTCAACCAAAACTACACTGTATTTGGCTGTGAGAGCAGCAGCAGCAGCAGCGGATTTCACCCAGCACAACTTTCGATTGGTTCTCAGTGAAGTATTCAAAGCAATTTAAGTGGTAGCAAGCCAATCTAAAGCTCAAAAAATGTGTCCCGTTTTGTCTAATGCCACCCGCAAGTGGCCTCCCTAGCTGTTTGGCTGCTGAAAAGGACTTCTTCAAGGTATTCTTAAGTGGACGACTGGTTGAAGCAGACATTCCGATATTTTATTTTCTTTGTTGTGTAACCAGTAAACAACCTAAAAAAAGAGAACTGCAGCCAAATGCAAAGTTAAACAGTCATTGCGGTCAATCCGTCGTTAATTGGAGATAACAGTTTTAAAGGCAATTTGTACCATTTTCCTTTCAATGGAATACACAAACAATGTTAGGAACTGAACTTCCGTATCTTACGCAACTGATGTGAACACTGCATGACAGTATATTCCAAGCAGGCATTATTGCTTCCTAAGGCTTAAGTGAGTGCTCCAAATAAACTATCTAAATTGCTAGACAGTCTGCAAGCTATGAGATGAGCACTAAAAGTGAGGCAGCAGTATGACTATACATTGAACTAGCCGATATGGGTTCAAAACCTACACTGTACACTGTGGTTAGCACTTAAGGAGGCTATATCGAACAGTACAATCTATATGTACCTACGGTAGGCGCCATAAAAAAGTTCCCAATCCGTTTCCGTTGTACGGCCGTACTACGCAACAGCGTTTTAATCCCACGGTTTAGGTACGGTTTGCGAACGGCACGGTACCGTTTTACGGAAAGACGTTTTTCGTCGTGACCAATTAGTGTTGCGGTTTGCAGTTCACTCCATGTGTCAACTCCGCGCGTTCAGCAATGCGTCACGTTTGTACGGTGCAACTCTGAGCGAAAAACGGTTCGACTAGTATCTTTCTGCAGAGGGACTAATGACACTGAGAACAGCCTTAAAACGAAGTTGCGATGTGCCAGCAGGTACGTAAGTTGAGTACACGTGTGTATGTATTTGTGCATTGTAAGGTAAAACGCGACCCCAATCCCAATCGCTCTAGATTTAGAGGGCTTTGTTCCAGAAGCTTAGGTTAAAATGTTGTGCTACTTTCTTCTGTCAGTATATAGACTATTTTGTTCTTGGGATTATTGTTATCATCTTAATATTTTAAATTTATAACGTTACAGACTCTTGTAAACAGGGAATTGGGCGTTTTACCTTATAGGAGTTAAGTGGTGTAACTTTCAGCTATGATACCTGCTTCTTTTCCTTTTTGCCCAAAGAAACAAGTCACTGTCTAGTGCACTGACCTGAGGAAGGGTCGGTCATGGTTGTTCCAGTGAGTAAAGTTTTGGAGAGTAGAACAGTAACTGTTGGTGAAGAATGCAGAGTGAAGTTAGGACACTGCATCTATCCATCTGCTAAGATCTTGGCTATTGGTATGTATGTCCATGTGTTAACTGTAATTTATCCACAACTTATGTCAATGCCTATACTGTATGCCACATAACTCCTAGTTAGGTCACTGTGAGCGCCACTCTGCCTTGGTACTTGAGACCACCTATTGTTTACATTTCGAACATGCAGGTGACAAATCTGTGATGGAGAGGCAAGAGGAAGATTTTCTCAGTACCAATCAACCCGAAGGTGACCTTGATCCTAAACAATATGTAGTGTGTGAAGAAGAGAAGCCAGATGAGGAGGAATTGGAGAGCTCTGACAGTGGTATGTTTGGAAGATCAGTGTGTGTGATTTTGAGAATCATTACATGCTCATTATGTACACACTTAGACACACCACTACCAGCAAAGAAGGCAAAAAAGGGGAAACAAAAGACGAAAGAAAAATGTAGCATAGACCTAACCAAGAAAGACAAGAAGAAAAAAGCAGGTTAATAAGGTTTAACTATCACTGAATGTAGTTTTATTGCAAAACCCTGCAACAATTTAATATGGCACTTTCCCTTTTTCTCCACCAGGCTCTATCATTACTGTTTCTACTCATGGTGCCTTCCAAGCAAATACGCAGTTGGAGTCAGACACCTTTACAGAAACAACCTGTATCTCCCATTCCAGCACCACCATCCCTGATATGGGTTCAAATGTCATCTCACCCAGCAAGACTCCGATTGTTGCATAAACATCTACCCTCTCTACCCTCCAGTCCATCACCACAACTGCTATGTCTGCTATTTCACCGTTTTCTTCCAGCACTTCAGCATCTTCTCTCGTGCCTATGCAAACTTCTGAAGAAGATTTAATTGTCATCAATACAGACACTACTTCAGATAGTGATGATTACAGTGCTGAAAGTGAGACTATTTACCATGATTGTTTAGTGTTTAGTCAGTTGTGTGTGTATGTGTGTGTGGCAGTCAGTGACTCTATACCGTATACGAGGAAATTTTCGCGGCTTTCGCAGATTACCTGGTCATCTGCGAAAGTTTCATCCGCGAAGGTTTCATTTCAGGTTACGTATTAAGGTGATAATAAAATGGCCATCAATGCATACGTCTTCTTACGTACACTGCACATGCACAGTGCAAAACGTGAGTATCTGTAAGGGCAATAGGCTATTGTGTTATTGTTGCCAGTTGAAATATATTGAAATATTGCCCAACACTATATGTACACTGATTTCGTTCACATTTGCAGATCTTGTAAATAATGACATGGCTTTGATGGATCTGGACTTCAGATTAAAGGCAGTGGAGGACAGTCAGCAATACATATTGGAGCAAATATCACACTTGCAGTATAGTTTTAGCATGTTGCCACCATTTACGCCACCGTTTACGCCACCACCACCTCCATCTGGGAAGTTCTCATCCAAAATGACGACTTCTGTAGTAGCTCCCACAACCCCGGGGAAGTCACAGCCACTTACCAGTGACAGCACGCAAAGTCCATTACCACTGAACAAAGTGTGTGTTCATTCTTTACCATCCTCAGACATCAACAAGGATGAGTTGATTTCTGTGGAAAAAGTCATTGCGAAATATCCCAAACTGAAACCAGAATGCAAGGCTGGGGCACTTGCCTGTAAAATTGCAAAGGAGGCAGTATTTGGAGCAAACGTAATGAAACGCTGCACCCCTGTTGGAAACAGGGAGTTGCCCGGATTGCCTGAGAAGGAGCTTCAGCAACTCAAAAAAGTGATGTTCACACGATTTCCACAGTATTGGAACAGCAAAGTTGAATTTGAACCCATATGGAAAAAGTGCCTAGAAGCAGTGCAGCAATGTTGTAAGCGCTTGCGTCTGGACAAGGCATAATTATAAAGTATCAACAACAAAATAAAAGAAGTCAAACAATTAATAGTTTAGTTAGTACTTAGAGACTCGGTATCCATATTGTATTTACTAATTTACTTTAGTAACAAAATGATTACTGATACTACTTCCGAAATTAATACCCAGTGGCATCTCCATTGACTTCAATTACTCTGGGAAGCACTTTCTTCAGGTGTCGGATGTATCGTGTGCACTTAGCGACATCCACAGTTTCCCAAAACTTTAATATTCCTTGTACAAGTTCATCTTTTGTCTTTGGCTTCACCTCACGTCTTTGGAATTCTTTTAGCTCGTGCCATAGGTTCTCAATGGGATTACAATCTGGTGATTCAGCAGGCATCTTCCACCAGTATATTCCTTGAGACATGAAAAACTCTTGCGCGTACCTTGATGTATGTTTAGGATCATTATCCTGCATAAAACGACAATAGCCACTAGGAAATGTTTCTTGAACAAAGGGCAGGAGTGCTTCTTCTAAGATCTGGACATACAACTCAGCATCCATGATACCATCTAAGATACAAATGCCTGTTCTCCCCTTCAGGCTGATACCAGCCCAAACGTGTACTTTGACTGGATGCTTTGCCCTTTGTGAACAAAGAAATAATTTAATACATATAGTATGTATCACGTTCTTGCTACTAGGAAATACCTTGGCTTATTCTTTGGACGCTCTCCTCGTTTTCTACAACAAAATCGCCTATGTGATTCAAGTTGTACAGTTGTTTCGTCCGTCCATATCACATCTTCAAATCCTGTGCTGGCTTCACCAAGATACTCCCTTGCCCATTCTAACCTCTTCTGTTTGTTGGCCTCTCTAATCAATTGACAATATGAACTTCCACGAAAAGTCCATCACAATGAGGTCCTACATCTCAAAACAGTGCGGAGAGATAGCTCATACCCTTTACTTGCTAGTAATCTACGTAACTGATGAGCTGTTGTCTCATCATCTGCTCGCATTTGTTCTTCTATAATCTTCTTAGCTTCATTGGTTACCTTGGATGGCCGTCCACTTCCTGGGTGCCTAGCTACTGTCCTGGTATCCTTGTATTTCTTCAAAAACTTTGCTATTCCTCTTCTGCTCGCCCGCATGCCTTCTTCTTCCAGTATCTTTACTATAGTGGGGGGTTTGTAACCTTCCTGGTGTAAGAATAATATTCTCAGCTTCTTGTAGTGCGAGTACACCATCCTTGAACCTCCTGCAGGTCTTGAGCCTCTGCCGCAAGCCAACCTCGTGGTACACACACGTGTTTTACACGAATCAATACGCAATCTCGCGTCCACCGCCCACGATATTAATATCATGAGAATGGATGAAATAGTGTACATGTACGTACGTTCGGATAGCAGCTAACGATACACACTGACGAGACCGGCAGGTGCTGAGGATAACATACGTACTACGTACCTCAACGTACGTAACTTAAGTGGACTACGTACAAAAACAATCAATTCTATCATTTTGAATTACTCACTAGAACGCATTCATGTTATTTGTCATCACCCACGTCTTCAAAACTTTGCCGAACTTCGTTTTGACGACTTCGAACACGATTTGATCATCGAGCGTCTTGAAGCAGAACAACTTCTAACTAGCAAGCGAGAGTCACACACAGCCGCCGTTCACCTTTCGTGATTTCATCATGGCAGTGGGTGTGAAACTCTCACGCACCCTCATGAATATTCCTAATTGTGGATGCGCCTAAACAAACAATAGGTGATCTACGAACGGTACGATAAAGCCAACGTATTAGGTACGGAATACGAACGCCAACGGCGTTTTCGTTGTACGGCCGTACAACGGAAACGGAATGGGAACTTTTTTATGGCGCCTACCGTATACTGTTTGGCATACATGGGGGAATGTAAGCGAATCAACAGAATCAATCAAAAGTCCTCTTCATGCACTAGTATACACATGATCCTTACCGGATGTATCCACCTTTGAGGGGCCACTTTTTGGTTCCTCACTGCTGGTTTCCAATGCTACATGAAGGCAACAATGAAAGTATGTAAAACTGACAATTAAACCGGCTCTCAAAATATTAAGCATATTGGCATGTCATTGATTTCTATGTGAACAATGTGAGATTAGGTCAAAATGATGTATACAATGATATATACAATTGTACACTTCAGAGCCTTGGATAAAAAAAGTCTGTACTGTGGGACATATGTATATACGCACATATTACATAGAAAAAAAATAATTGAAAGAATAAATAATAGTTGAAAGATATGAGAGAATAAGCAAGACAACAAAAAATGCCGTCGGGTATGAAATTCACAATTAAACACGGTACTCACTGAGGTCATCACCCTTTGAAGGTTTACTCTCTGGATCTTCACTCATAGCTGCCAATCCTAAACACAAAGAAATCAAAAAAGAACAGTTACTGCAATAAGAGTCACTGCCACATCGAATTTTACTTTGTCTACCAACACCAAACATGCAGCCTACATCAAGATCTGCAAGGCAGTCGAACACTTTCTTTGCAACAAAGGACTGCTTCATTCAAGTCATTCATGAGAATGATGTACATCAGAAGAAGATGAAGAAAGTAGAAAATGTACACTAACATTACAAAATTCCGGCAACAGGGCACACTATGTTAAATGTGTACATGTAGAAAGCTTTGTTTGAACTGGTCCTCCCAACACAACCCTGTGCATTCTCACATGAACAAAAGCTCACAACCTGCAATCAAAGGTCATTGGGAGATGGGGGACCTTTCTATTGCTCTCAGAGGGGCAACAATGGACACAAAAATCTCGCTCAGGAGTACAAATGGCGTACAGTGTGAGTTGCGCCCAGAATCCTGGCAGGCAACGCCGAGGAAAAGTTATGTAGGGCCCGAGTGAATACAGGTACTAGGCTGAGATCATAGATACTCTATACTTCGAAGTATAGAGTATCTATACTGAGATTAACAGAAACAATAGTAACAACGAAATACAATGCAAAATAGAGCTAAAGGTAGTAGATTGGGGGTGAAGACCACAGTTGTATACATTTATGAACAATAATCACAAAAGGGACGTGAAACCATAGGTATTTGAGGGTCTTTGGTGAAACGCACCTTCAGAAACGTTACACGAGGCGATCAAGGGGCGTTCCGACCTCAGGCGCGTCAGAAGTAAGGGGAGCCCCCACATTAGTGATTACGCAATACACCTCGGTGAAAAGGCTGCTATCCTGATTGAGTGAAACAGTTACAGGTTTTGCCGTATTTTAGTAAAAAGATGGGAAATCCAGCCACTCCTTTAGATAGACTTGTAGAACTGTCGATAAAACGGAGCATGTGGTCTACGTACCGCATGAACTTGAACAAGGTGGGTCAAGTCCAAATCATGCAGTTTTGTCCGCCTAGCCTGCTTTACTCAAGTTACGTAACTTGAACAAAGCTCCGATGTTGACATAGTCGTCAGTTCTTTTGTTCGGCTGTCATCTTCTGTACTCAAAGACATTTGCTAATACCTCTATTCCAGTAAAAGCAAGCTGTTGAAAGTAGAACCCTTCAGAGTGCGTAGTGCGGATAGCCTACGGGGAGAACCATATAGTAAATCATTACTTTTGTGCTTGTGGTAAAACAAATGGGGTCGAACATTGTTTGAGTTGTTGGAAAGGAGGTGATGTTATGAGACAACATGACGACATGAGAGACGTAACTGCTTCATTGTTGAAGGAGGTCAGCCACAATGTGGAAACAGAACTATCACTAGAACCATCTACAACCACTCACAGGAGAAATGCTATCTCTGAGTCTAGATTTGGGCCGATCTGTAGAATTTTCATTTGCGTGAAATATTCTTTTTGTTCAAAGATGGTATGACTCGTCAGATTTGCTTTTGGCTACCAAAACTTGTCAGGCAGGACCACTTTTGGCAGCTAAAAATAGTCCGGGGGGCATTTTTGGCCAGGACCAATTATCGCATGACAGTAGTATTGAAATTATGCATGCAGAAGTTCGGTACTTTCTATTTTGCGGACCGTCCGCGCGGACGCAGACCCATACAAAAGATAGGAACAATGATTCGCACTCTAAAATGCGGACTTTTGGATACCCAAATGTCTAAAACATAACAGCTCTGATGCATTAAACCAAAAAAGGCTTTTCTAAAGGCCACCATTCACCTTAAACCAACTCTAGAGTTCTCAATGAAACAACTAAAATAATCATTTTCTGCGTGTAACTGTTTCACACGCAATAATAGGAACAGTAACAGTTTTAATTCAACAGCAGAGCTGTGTGAGCTCTATCTCCGAGCGAATTGCTGCCCTAATGCAATTGCAAACAGCCTACGGTTTAGTCTGGCACTAGGCCTGGCGTGGCCGGCGTAGCCGTCAGACCATAGATCAGACTAATCTCGCTTAGCTCCAAACGAGAATTTGTCAACTACGCCCAGCTAGTTAGGGTCTATGCATAGATACTCAACCCTACACCTCTGGTCCATGCATAGAGGGTCTATGGACTATGCTAGTATCTGCATGTCCACAGTCCGGGGCACGGTCCGCACACTCGGTCCGCGTCCACGCGGACGGTCCGCAAAATAGAAAGTACCCAGAAGTTCTCACTGGTGACATGGGTACGTAGGCGCCAGATATTCTGGGCCAACTTCGGCACTTTGGATAGTTGTAGGAAGTTTGTTTTGGACTGGTCCATGCCGTGAACTGTCACGCACAAGTACTTCTCCGGGTGATTTCTGGCTTTTTTACAATGTATATAGTATTTCCCTTATTCAATTCTATAATTTGGGAGTTAATTAAGCACTTTATGGCATAATATTGGCATGGCAAATGGATAACATTGACAATTTGTGCACTTTGGAAACATGCTCTAAATTGAGTACTTCTCCAACAATTTAGACTGTTCTTTGTTTCCATGCACTTTCTGACGTTGATCAGCATACGTACTTCACCCTCAGATCGCATTTGCTGAAACGGCTCCTCTACTTAGCATAGTAAGGATGGTGCATTAATATAGTTATACCATTTTTTATTTAGTTGATATAAATATGCACACAGTATATTATAAGGTATTTTTCACAAAAAGAAAATGGACTACATATGACGGTCAAACAGTGTATGTACGGTGACCGATTGGCTTCGACAAGTGTACGTATGACATACGTACTAGTGCTGTTTATTCCTGTGTGGCTAAAAATAGTAACACAACATGAGCAAATATCAAACAAAGAATTAAGCATGCGGTCTACGTTTAAGGAGCAGAACAGTGCTACGTACTTACATACATGTATAGATACTTAAGCCCACTATTGGGGTATGTATCAGGCCTGCCCCTCAAATAATAGAATTTTGAAATGCTAAATGCTAATATCTAGACACCCATGTTTTGCACAGCTGAAGATAGCTGCATGCATTATTGTCATTTTCCATGGTATTATGTAAGGATAATTAAAAGCACTTGTTGGTGTGAAGTATATACCTTGGGGATTGTGATATGTTTCATTTCAATGTTCCACGTGGTAACAAAATGCTCAAAAGGAATGATGTCCTCTCTGCCAAGGCCCCCTTCCTGCAGTGATTCTAGTAGTAAGGATAATTTTATAAGTGACGTAACATTATTTACATACGTATGTGCATTGTGTCTTACTTTCGGCATAATTTCGTACACAGCTTTCTTCGTCAAAAAGTGGGGAAGGTGCATGGATCTGCTCAACATTGGGCAGCTTTTCCCCTAGCCTGTTGGCATATGCCTCAAGGCAAACCACCATGGTGGTGTGTTTTGTGGACAAAGACCTTGGCTTCCTCAATCTCCCAGGAAATTGTCTTACGCCAGACTCCCATGCCTCATATATATCCTCTTTAGCCGTGAGTATGATGTTCCCATGATAGATACAAACAATCGCTTGTACACTTCCCTTCCATTTAGATCGAGTTGTTTCATTCGGGAGAAGCTACATTTGAATGCACTGGGAGTTACACTCAGCTGGTCGAGTATAAACTGTTTTTGTTCAGTTTGGGACTACATGTTGGATGTTTTCCATCTCTAGCAAACTGAACTGTGCATTGCATCGCTGTGAGCAGCAGTTCGATTGAGGTAACTTCTCGTGATAGCCAGTCAATTCACATTCATTGCTTTCATCCATACTCATGTTTATAGGAGTCATTTCATTAATGTCTTGGCTTCCCTCACTATACAGGTGTCCAGCTTCACCAGAAATCCAGAATAATCAGATTCTATGCCAACATAGATAGTATCTATGATGCCAAGATCCACATCCTCCATGATTTCTTATCGGCTAAAGTTGGCAGCCTCAAGCGTCTTCTGTCTGTTGATCTTTGGTGACCCGAGATATGCAACTAGCATGAACCTAAGCACACTCAGTATACACATCAAACAATATTTTTTCATCATAGTCACTTGTATTTGTATCGCTCCAATTTTTTGCACTCAGAATTATTATCCCCCAAAAACTGCAATGACTTATTTTTTTTTAATGTAAAATATTTTTTTGTGTATATCTTTGGATGGAATTTTCATTCTTTTTGTACAGTGTTAGTTGTACCTATATACATTAATTATATATGCAGTAGTGCAGATCGAAGACTGTATTATTGTCAGCATAATAATATGTATAACTCAGATCTAGAGTCTTCAATTTCAGTCATGTTTTCATGCATCGTCTTCGATCCAAAGAAGTACTTAGTTCCAGTGTAATTCTGTCAATTGCAAACAAATGGGCTGCATGATGCTGGCACTGTTCGTAGCTTCTTCCTGGACGACAATTACACATAATTACACAATATAATATATATATTTAGAACGCCTACTGCATATATTATATAACATTATACGCACATTTATTATTATTCACGTATGTATGGCAAATAACGTAATCAAGATGACGGCAACTGAATACTTGCATTCTTGATGCACATGGTGAGTGGTGATCAAGGGGAATTAACTATGAATGTGAATTATGGGGATTTCATTTGCACTCAAACCTTATACTGGATAAAATGTCATTTAAGGCCCAAACACCCCGACAAACCATCAATTTATTCCTTATTGCTAATCTTGCACTTCACAGAAGTGACATGGTTGGAGCTCAAAGGCATTCAAGAACTATGTACTGTGATGTAACCATAGTACCGTCTATGTTACACTATGCATGAGACCCAGCTGGCCGTTGTTGTTGCATAACATTGTTGCTGCATGCTGTATTTTTGTATTCTTGCCAATAGTTATTATGGAGAATATCATTATAAGTGTATTAAGGCCTGTAGTGTGAAGGATGCTCATATAATATTAATAATAATATTAATTTTGCGCAATATGTACGAACATAGACACTCTACTATACTTACCACGTTTGTAATATTCCTTTGTAGGCACAGAAGTATACGTATATTATGTAAGTTATAGAATGTTGTGTGCATTGCTGCATGCATGTGACGTAGACGTCCTTAATTGTACCGTAGACACACTATACTACACTGTACACTATATAAATATATACGTACGTACAATGCACTTACAGAATAATCATACTTATTAGCTAGTGTACGTATATTGCTGGCTTCCGCCTACAAACTCAAAATTGACGAACACTCTGCCATTAGTGGACAAACAATTATTGCATGAAAACTTGGAATTCACCAAGTAACGGACGCCTTCCCTGCATGCATGGAGCTCCGACCCATGCATCCTCTAAAAAACAAAAAGCGGCAGCTATGCATCAGCGCCAATATCGTGCACTTCTTTTGCATGAGTGTTTCATGCGTTCGAAATTGTTGCAACCGCCAATTAATGTCCAATAGAATTGTATGGTATAGCTCACCCGTGCAGCTGCAAATCGTGAAAATGTCTTTAAATTTTCGGGTTAAACGTGCCAACGTACAGCAAGCGCTGGCATTTTTCTGTCGATAACAGCAACCAACAAGACTTTGTATAATATACTACCCAAGGACAAATCTACCTTTTGGTTTTGTGTTTATATCAAGCAATTGCAAGCAGGAACCCCCCCCCCCCCCACACACACACACGCGTGCACACACTATTTAGGTTAGCTAAACAGTAAAATTCAACAACAGTCAAAATTTGAAACCACAGTGAATTATAACTTTATTACAAAACAGAAAGGAATCTTGTTACAATTAATAGTGCTGTTCAGTGACAACTGTATGCAATGGATACTTGAGTAGTACAATGTACTGTGCTTCATACACCATCTTCCTTTGGTACAAGCAAAAATCTAATGGGTGGAATAATAATATAGGTTAAGTGTATGCATATAACTGCAGGTTGTGTAAGAAATTAGCCTATGAATTTCGTATGTATATAGGTTACATTCAACAATGAAGACAAAATGAAGGCTATCCTTAGTACAGTACTACTAAGAATTACAGAGGAGACAATGCATGAGTTCTCTATTAATACTTTGAGGGGAAAATAGTAGCAGTGGACTTTTGTGGAGTCTGTAACTCTAAATTTTTTTTAATACTGATGAAGGAAACGGAGTGGCTGCAGGTAGAGCTGGAATGATAATATTATAATGCTACACACAATTTAGTTTGAACTAATTTGTCAGTCCAATTCTGTTTTTATAAATGTGTCAGATCAAGCATGTGCTGGAATAGTCATATGTACAAACCCTGATGCTGATGCTGTATTGACAACAGACAGTTTGGAAAATAAGGCATTGGAATAAGAGTTGTACATTTGTATGTGCCAGGTGTGACTGCTACACTATGCAATAATTGTTTGTAGACATACCCATGGAGATATCACCACAGGGAGCTCCTCACCTCAGTGGAAGTACACCCACCATTGCAGGAAGTAAAAGGCCGAATGAAGATGTCCTGAGGAATAAGAAAAAAATAAGAATGAACATGGGCAACGAAAAAATAACAGACTCCGCCATTGAAGTAAATTACAGAGTGATAGGTAATTACATAGTCACTTCAACATAAGCATGTATAACAAATGACAGGAGCAACGTACTGTGTATATGTTGCATTCTGGTATCACACTTGCAGACTGCATGCATGACTGGGTATCTTTGTTGTGGTTGCCATGCATGTATTACACAGACATATGAAGCAGGTGGACCACAGGGGGCCTTGGCCCCCACTTTTAGTTATAGTACATAACAGGGTCCCAATATTATAGATGTGTGACGTGTCTGCATGTTGTTGCATAATATGTGGCCCCCTCACTGGTGAGTGTTAATCCCTTGGTCCCTCTATTATATAATTGTCTATAGGAGATGTGATTGCATGTGCGATGAACTAAGTAGCACCCTGCACTAATTATTAAAGTATGTCTATAACACTAGATTGTATACGTACTGTACTAGTCTATAAGACTAAACCAGTTAGTGTGTCCATGTGTCTCTTGGTAGCTATAGTATAATGTGCATGTGTTGTCGAATGAATTGCCAATATATATATATAACCATGTTCGGACTTTTAGGGGTCCCATTAGTTTCATATAAACGATCGATGCCTAGAGTAGGTAACTCGTGATCATTTTCACAGCTAATTGAATCCCTTCTGGTAATCTTCCCTCAATGCTTATGGATTACAAATTAAAATTTACCTGTTGATTCAAACCCCAGAATACTCCAACAAACAATATTCGAAAACTTTTATATAGGTGGCACTTATATTCCCCGCATTGCGCAATGCATAAATTCCAGACCTATATACCCTATTCTACATCTTGCGCATGCTGACTTAACAGATACATACAAAGTCATGATCATGTATATATACTGTAGATTTGCTCTGGCAAACAAGAGGGAAACTTAAGAAAATTATTCAATTAACCGTCACAATGTTAATTGGAGTCTCCGATCCTTTAATTTGTCCTTTAAATTGCATGTCCGTTATCTACTGCCATCCCATGCAAGCACAT
>CAUJGJ010000243.1:0-37500 GCA_963170055.1 Halisarca cf. caerulea | reverse complement strand
CATAACAAGCCCTGATACACCACATCAGAGAAGTTTTCTGCTCTCTGAGATAGTGGCAAGGTCCCAAGTACCTGCATGGTTGATCATGATCAACCTGGTGTGAGGGAACCTGGTGAAAAACAAAGTAGCACCTGCTGCAGCATCAGTGTGGATATTGTCCTGAGTTGAGAAGATCAGGAATTGATTGTCGATGGACAAAAGCTGCCTGACAAGCACATAAATTCTGCACAAAAGCTTATTACTAGTAAACAGTTTAATCACTTGAATGGCCTCCATATGACTCTTGTTCAAGACAAACTGTATTCTGGAGAAAAGCCAACCTTCTTACAAGTCATTTTTATTAGAAAGGGCCACTAGATTGTTGTGGCATCAGCGAATGGGGAAGAGTTTCACATATATAATTCGTTCTACAGGTCTCTAGATAAGAAGTCAAAGAAAACTGTGTGTCAGCAGATGGGTCCAGATCATAAAACAGTGATAACTCAAAAGCCAGAAGGTGCAAATGATTCTGGTCTTGTTGCTATAGCTCTTGTTACCTCAATTGCATATGACCAAAATCCATTTCAGAGGACTTATGAGCAGGCTCTGATGAGGAAATATTACACTACACAACATCCCTTACAAAGCGACAAAAGCTAAAGTCTCCTCTTAGACTATCTTTACTGTTACAACCAGCAGCCACAAGTTCAGTGCTTAGGCATGTCAAAGAACAACTTTCGTTCAAATACAATTGAAAAAATGAGCAAGGCGAACACTGTTGAAGCCATTGTTTACTACACAAAATAGTGCAGGTCATCGATAAGTTGCTTACTCTATGACGTAATATACTGTGTTTGAAAATCGCGGAATCAGTCGCACTGTTTTGCACCTCTATCTCACAAACGACGTACCAGATTGAAAATTTAGACCAACATTATATATCACAGGTGACCTAGAAAGCACTGCAAATTGATATTAGACCAACTAATTCTTTGCATGATACTGGTCCTTCAAGAATGGGCTACCTATATTCTTATGGCTTATCTTCATAGGCTAGCTTACGATGTCAAAGCCCATAACCCATCCTTTGTGACGGTAATTTGATCTTTAGGACAATAAAAATCATATACAGTTCAACCCACAGAGACACAACATGGTTGGCTTTGGTTCAAGTGCCATGCACGCTTGTTTACATGAGCGAGAAAACTGCCGGTTGACAAAGAGTATGGAGATCAAAGCTCGAGAAATACATAGACTATTAGATCTCAGGTATCATTATTCGAACTGGGTAACCTTTGGCCATTGGCTATTCTCCTAGGCAATTCGATCTGATGGTTTACAAGCCCAACGTTCTGATTTACTTCATTCATCGCATATCGCTAACATATTTAAATCTGTAGTTTCTCAGCACTGACACCATAAATCAACCTTGATGAATTACTAACCAAATCCCAATTTACATCCGAATTATCAATACGTAATTGTAATTTGACCATATTATGATCACAATACAGAAACATTTTTGATGTCCACCATACATAGATAAACCATCGTGATGTTATGCATGCGGTTCAATTGGTTTGTTAATTCATGCAGTAGGCTTAGCCATGCATAACCAAGTGCGATGTGGTACTACATAAAAAACAATGTTCTTACCGGATTTATTCCCCTTGGGGGTATCAATTTTTGGTTGGAGATCCATGGCTTCAAATGCTACAAAGGTACACGACAACAATGAAATAAGTCAAATTGGCAAAGATACTCACAATTTTGAATACTGGTATACATAACTGCATGTGCTCGAATTTGTGGGATGAACTTTTCACAGTTTTCACAGATTGGGAGCCATGTGGGAATATTTAGGTAAGACTCTTGTGCAGCGAGCAAAAATGGCTGTCGAAAGAACAGGGGTTGTGAACATACATTTCCCTTTCAGTTAGTAGTGAAAGGTTGCAAATGCATTTCATTAGCTTCAGATATGTTACACAATCATCACATGGTACAATTAATGCAGCCATAATAGTGCATGTGCACCGAATGGAGTGAGTGTGAGGTGTGGGTAGGTGGCCTAAGTGAACAACAGGCTCCTATATTATGCATTACATAGGCAAAAGATGCATAGGGGGAAGGAGACAAGCAGGAGGGGAAGTTTTCTTCCCTAACCCTCATAAGTTAAGAGTGGCAGAAATGCAAACGCATTTTGTCACTGGACATCAAATTATTGGGCACAAATTCTTCTGAACCCCTTAAAAAAACACTCATTAGTCCTCTTCAATGCAATAAACTTACTCCTCAAGTCAACGTTTGTAGCTATACTAGAGTATACACGCGCAATATTGTTGTATCTTACTGTGGGGAGGAAAACTGATCTAATTATTGCTATTATGAAGTTTCCATGGATGCTTCCAATCTGTGAATTCTGTGAATATATATCTATATCTATCTATATATATATATATATATATATATATATATATATATATATAAGAAATCAAAATAAAGCATATTTATGCATGGCTGCATGGTGTTAATCCATTCAATTTATCAGAATGTCAATGTACACAAGAATAAATTTTGTGCATATTTATTTACTGTTTGTTAGATTCAATGGAAGCCATTTGAAACTTGAAATGTAAACAATAGTAACCGCGGGAACTTCATTCATTTGCACATCTTCTACTGAATCAACAGTCAGAGAGTGTAACCATATTGAAACTACACAACACAATACATTACCACACTGTCAAGTTAACCATACTCAATCGTGCTATAAAAGTTGAAATGAGGATTAAGTATATTGGGTTGAAGAGGACTATGAGTATTTTTCGATAATAATCGAAAAAAATATCCTTTTAAAAGGATGGTTTTGAAAAGGGTGGGGTAGAAGAGTTAAAAAAACCCTTAAATGGGTATAGTAAGCTAAAGAATGCCATCCCAGGTAGTGGTTGGATTGAACATTAGTTTGCATGCATAGTTTCAACAGTCAGCAATGGTGTTGTCATGTGATCAGGTACACACATACACAAGACATGAAACACATCAAAACACTCCAAACACAACATGTGGATAGACAGCATCAGTTACAAACAGAACCTTGGTCACATCACATGATACAACAATACTGCATTGGTACTGTGTATAGAATGGAGTGAGGGGGAGTGGCAGGGAACTTACGTTTGATGGGACTGGAGCCAGTCACAACTGCAAGTAAACAATAAAAACATTATGAAATAATATTAAAAATGACAATTCATTATATTCAAAAAACTACATTACGACTATATGCACATTATTAGCCTCCTAGAAACTTGGGAGATGTACAGTCACTATACGTATATGCATGTAACTTGTGCAATCAACCACTGTTGCTGAGTACTGCTTGTCTCAGGTGTACCTCAATGCAATGTGTCACAATCTCATAGATTGCTTGCATTGTATGGTAAGGGATGTTTGGTACATAGGGCTAGATAGCTACAAGGCTAGACATACATGGGGATAGACAGGTATAGGGCTAAACACACATGGGACTACATGGACACTGATCTACTACTAGTAGGTAAAGTTTAGATGGACCACCTGCAGTGTGTACATTCCTACATCCTGCAGCACAGCCTACTACGTAGCACTGCATTGTACCTGTGCGAGGGAAGAATTTATAAAGTTACACACAGCATACACATCTCAACTCTATCCATAGCTCTTTGAATGCCCGTCCAGGTACAAGTATGCTCTAGCCTATATAGTACGAACATCTAGCCTTATGCAGCAAACGTTGTAACAGTTTAAGTGCCATTCAAGAAATTATGTTATTTTTTAAACCCTTCAATTATTTTATAAGGTCCCCTGAAATACAGCTGTTTTGAATGCAAAACAGAGTAAAGTCAACAAATTTGTGAACCTTACCAGCTAGAGTTCACAAATTTGTTGACTCTACCACTGAACCAATGGCAATTCTTTATCCCATGCAATAAGCCATATTTCAGGGTTGGGATTTGTTATTGCAACTTCAAAAGACAAATTGCAGCTGAAATGGGTCACTTTGTGCATCAATATGTTTTGGTTCCCCTGAGATTTAGGCCATTCTGAGTTCAAATTCTGGAGGTATCCGATGAAATTAGCTCAAACTGCCATCATAACAAGCTTTGTTTACAAATTTCCTGAGAATGTTATGAAAACAGTGAAAAGTCCAGACATTGTGGCAAGTCCTTAAAAAATAATTGAAGGGTATAAGAAATAACCTGCTAATAATAACTTATCCCTACATCGCAATCACGACATTAAAATTTTGTGGTTGCAACAGTTTGATGAGTTCCTTGGTATAGCACAATTAGCCCCCAATAATCTAGAAGGGACAAAAGTGCACCTCTTGTGAAATACCACAATTACCCCAAATACCCCAAAGTGAAGCTCATGAGGATGACTATTGATGAACCCTGACATATTTAGTATAAGCTGCAGAATACCATCCCAGGTTTTGGTTAGACTGTACATTAGTTTGCTTGTATATATAGTTTCAACAGTCAGCAATGGTGTTGCCATGTGATCAGGTACACACATACACAAGAAATGAAACATATCAAAACACAACAAACACATGTGGATAGACAGCATCAGTTACCGTATAGCGGGAAACTTTCGCGCGGGAGAAAACTTTCGCGAAGTGTCTAAAAAGACAAATTTCGCGAAGAAAACTTTCGCGAATCATCCAAAAGAAATTCTACAAGGAAGAAGAATTTCGCGGATTGGTAAGGCAGCCATTATTTACGTGGCCATATCTAGCATGTGTGTGGACGAGATGGAAACCTACATATTGGAAACTGTCGTGCGAGGCTATCGTGCCTACAAGGAGCTCTGGGAACTCGCCTTATCTCCTTGTTTGCAGCTGTAATCGTAGATAAAGAGACTATATAAGCAGAGAAGACCGGTAGTGTCGGTTTAGAAGGTCGAAAGTACTTGAACAAATCCATAGCAACTATTAGCTGTACTACTAAGCGCTACGACCAGGTAAATCTTCAAATGGAAGGCTTAGCATGAACAAAACTGGTTACATTGCGTCCTCGATAGCGTCTACGTATTGAATAACGCGCCACAAGGGTTCACTCCTTTTGACTTTTCGGGAATAAAAATTTTGCGAATCCTCTCTTGTTCGCGAAATTCGCAAAGGTTTTCTCCCGCGAAAGTTTCCCGCTATACGGTACAAACAGAACCTTGGACACATCACATGATACAACAATACTGTACATTGGTACTGTGTATTGGATGGAGTGAGAGGGAGGAGTGGGGAACTTACGTTCACTCTTCTTGTCCCCAGCTGCAAGCAAACACCAAAAACACCATAAAATATTGTAACAAAATGAATAAAATAAATTAATTTAAAATGTACTAACATTATGACAAAATAACATTACATAATAATATTATTACTATTATCGCAAGGACCATTAGTTATTTTAATATGCAGTGAAATATAAAAGCGGATCAAGGGAAATTTCGTATAGCTATACCAAAATACAAATTTTAACTTAATTGTGTAATCAACCACTGGAGCTAAACACTTCTTGTCAGGTGTACCTCAATGCAATGTGTCACAATCTCATAGATTGCTTGCATTGTATGGTAAGGGATGTTTGGTACATAGGGCTAGATAGCTACAAGGCTAGACATGGGGATAGATGGGTATAGGGCTGGATACACATGGGGCTACTCAGACATCATTCCATGCATATGTACTTTAGATGGACTTTAGATGGACTTGGTGTATAGTGTAGAAATCTCCACATCTTACAGCACAACTACTACACAGCATCATCATACGTACGTAATTGCAACATCTCAAAATTTTCATGATCATGTAAGTACTACTGCAAACTGTGTCCCTGGAGGGTAGGCATAATTTTTGCAAGTTTTAATTTCGCTATTGTAGCTCTTTGTTGTGCAATAGCCTAACCATATTATGTCATCGTAAGATTCATTTGTACTGCTCGAGTTTTCAACTAAAAGACAAAATGGAAGTAGACCCTGCTTAATAAGTTTTTCCGCTCAAATATGTATGCTAAACTCTGGTTTATGAGGCAACAAGTGAGAAACTCGCACACTCGATATGCAGTGAACGTTGTTAAAAGACATGCCGTAAGTTACTTAGCTATAAAGATTTTTTTCTAATCTTTGTTCTAAGTTTGCATATTAGACAAGGGTGCCTAATCAACCCACAATCTTCAGTGCTAGCTGGATAGCAGCCATATTGCTATATAATGCACCAACATTAGATGTATACATTAATAATAAAAATAAAAATAATAAATATTTCCAAGGAACAAAATGTTGCAAGTTCATCCTATTCATGAAATCCACAAAAGAATACAATTGTGAAAATTTCACAGTGTAGGTGCATATATGTGCACTATAGGAATTTACACACAACACACAGTATAATCAGATTTCAACAAATTCTCTTGGAGCAGCTACAACACAATCAATCACAAGTCGTCCTCATGCACTATTACGCATGGTTCTTACAGGGTAACTTTACTTCTTACAGGGTAAAATTAACAGTTACTGTAAAGATGAAGTTCTATGACATAATATAATGTCATAGTCTGCGGTGAAACATGCACCAAAGATGGTGTGGCTACCTGAGATTGCTGCTTTTGCTGCTTTCTCCAGAACCATGCAACTGTCTATCCTCGGGGGATGACCTGATCTAAACAGTAAACAATATACAATGTATGACTCGTCAATGACTATTGAATATTTATATTTGTTACTCAGCACTCATAGAAAACGTACTTCCATGCGCTCTGACTGCTATAATGTTACATAATATGCATAAATGTGTGAATAACATGTTCTGAAGTATATGCTTGTAGCCAAAATTGCTAACTTTCATTCTGTTTTCATAACAAACCTGCAGGGATTGTTGTAAACAAGCATATTGTTATGTAAAACAGCCTTGTTTTTAGTGATGTATGTTGAAAAGCAAAAGAATGTTATCAAAACTTTGCAAATGTTGGGCCAATAACAATTTCCATTTTAGTTGGTTTACTCACAAGTGCATGATAATTCACAGGTTGTTGCACTATCACCAGCGAACTTAAAGAGGATTTCACAAATTTGTGATTTTCAGTTTTCACAAATTTGTGATTTAGCAATTTGGGCTGCTGATTATTATCACAAATTTGTGAGAAAGTCAGTGTTTGTTGTTTGTGGTTGCATGTTTTTGGTCAAGAACATTAATGTTTTGGTGAGTTTAAATCAGAATTTTTAGGTTTACTTCAGAACTAATGGGATGCCGGATGTAAAAAATGCACGTACACTGCACACAGTCCAACCCATGCATGCACCTCTAGATCGGTTTAGCCCTATATGCCAATCTCGGTCCAAATATACCTATTATAATATGGTCGACTCCATAGCACTATGAATGGGTAACCCTGCATGTGTCTGTCAATGTATTCCTGCTCCATGCTCAGCTAACCCTAGTTGTCTGCGATGTCTCAAGAGATAAAAAGACAGATCCCTTGAATGGATAATATTATATATGGTTTATATTATTATTGTCTTTATAGTATGCTGTACAGGCTGTTATTTGTGTTTATGGTTGACGTTCAAAATTCCACTTGTTTTGAAAACTTTTAATCGCTGCAGAGAGCCAAGGGCCTTATTCATAATATTGTCAGTGCATATTTCAATGTTTATTATATTAGATATTATAACTTACACAAGACGTACCAGAATCCATCAATGGTCTAGTTTCACTGGCAATAACGTGTACAGTGCAACGCATTTGAGAGCCAAAAGCCTACAATTGAGTGCTGCAGTACATCATTGCGAGGAATTGTGTATAGCAAATAAGACATATTTATTATATGCATACTGTAACTAAACATACCAATAATAAAGAGACCATAATACAACCGGAAAGCCTACAACTACCGCACTACGTGACTTCGGGGAGTTGTGTACATCAATTACAAACCTTACAACTTTCACAGTACAAACCAGAATCCACCAATGGTCTGAGAATAATAAACCGCTTGGGAATTCCATACTTGAGAATAACAAGATGTCACAACACCATCGCAACACACATTTGCCATGGCAACCTCCACCTATGCACACCAATCAACAATAGAATTATACTGGGGAATACAGCTATCAGCAGGTCTTCATTGGGTTCAACATCCTTTAATAGAATGCAATAACAGAAATGGACATACTGAATACGTACAGAAAGCACTGACTTTCTGGAACAATGGGGGACTGAAGTATTCATACTATTAATATAAAATCAGTTGTACTATTATTCAAACACCAGTTGGATACACCCAGCTCTGCATTTGAAATCAACGATGCAAGTACAATAGCTTGCATGCAGTCTATGAGGTAGGGACAGAGTGAAGAGAACATACCAAACCATGTACTATACAAGTTTGGGGGACAAAATGAGGAATAGGCACTGGTTTATACATATACTGCACATAAAACATAGGGACCAACTGCATGGGGAATATATATGTACTACTCAGGAGTGCATATACCCATTGTACATAAGTATTCCTGCATAGTATACTAGGATCAATAGGACTATGGTACCACAGACGTGACTGGGAAGCTGTGTTTCACAATGTGAATCCAAGTTGAGATGTGAGACCATTTGGAGGGAGAAATACCCTTTCTCCTGCTCCAATACCACCAACAATTGAGGGTCCAGTTTCTTTGGGGATTTGGATTGCCTGAGGGAACACAGACAGTATTCCGTCCATGCTCAGATCAAAGTCAAGAAATGCCAGAGAGATCAATGTTCCTGCAGCTTCTCTGGAGTTGTCAGGGAAACAAGAGTCTGAATTAATACAAGTCAATGACATGGAGCTATCAGAAGCTTCGTCTGAGTTGTCATCCACCACGATCTGGTGGTCAGGCTTGGAGAGGTGGTACCCTTCCAGAGACGGCACTACCTCCTCTTATGGTGTGAGGGAAAGGTCACTTATTTCAAATGGCAGCTGTTTGTTCACCTTTTGGGATTGCAGTGTGAAGTATAGTTGTATACATTATAATATTAGCCAGCATATATTATGATCATGTTGAAATCATGGATTGGAAGTATTTGTTCTTTCATTAACCGATACAAACTCGCACACACACACACACATACAAATATGTGTGCACGTACACAAATAAGCACTCAAATTATCTCAATTCAGAAGAGAAGCCATACCTGTGGATGGCAAGCATTTGGTCAGATACACTGAGTATGTATCGAAGAATTGATCTGGGGGGCTGAAACATATCAAGCAGGGTAACAAGACCGTACACCAGTACGAATTAATCTGAAGACATCAACAATTACCATGTACTCCTGTTGACAAATACGTCTCAAAGCTATCAGAGGAAGCCAATTTAACTACAAGGATGTATTCTACTTGCATTGGAGCCAAGCAAGATATCACCAAGAATCCTAGCAGTACCTGGTTTACAGCTGTGCCAATTTAAAGGAATATCTAACAAGAATGATGATACTGATGTTGATGGAGGTGAATTTATGGCAGCAGTTTACTAATCATATCGTCTGTACCTACAGGAACGCTGGCCTGGAAAACATTGCTAATACTGTAGGTATGGAAGATAAGATTAGTAAACTGCTGCCATAAATTCACCTCCATCAACATCAGTTTTATCATTTTTGTTAGATTGTGGTGTTGAAATCATGGATAGAAGTAATTGTTCTTTCATTAGCTGATATAAACTCGCACACACATACAAACATGCGTGCACATGCACAAATACACGCTGAAATTATCTCAATTCAGAAGAGAAGCATACCAGTGGATGGCAAGCATTTGGTCAGGTACATGTACACAGTATACCACCACCACCACATCCGCAGATTCCCAGCTTTAGTAGTTGTACATTTCAAACTGTACTTTTCAGCTAGCCCCACAACCACAACCTTCGTATCTGCCTCCACGTGTATCAGCGTTTCCATTGACATCTTAGCCACCAATTGATGATGACTTTAATTAGCAATCTGGGTCTAAAGAAATTCTGTACTTTTTACCATTGCTACTATAATTACTACTGAGTTACAGACTTGAGCAGTGGCACTCACTTTGAGTTTAATCACTGCATGCTCAGTTGACTTGTGTGATTGATTCTCGTGACCTTCCTGAATCATTCTTTTGATATAAACTGGGGCCAGGGCACTTAGCGTACGTAAACTATTAATTACTTCCTGAGCAGCTCGTTGGGTGTATGATGTCATCAGGCAATAACATTTTGATATTCTATTCCATATATCCTGTTTGTATACCTGATAAACCAGAATCATTCAGTATCTTCTATGCAAACTGTGTCTCCCCTGACATGTGATAGAAGAGGATTTGCTCAAGATCAGTAGAAGATGATTAATGTCAGCAATAATAGTTCAGTAGGGGTTGAAAGTAATCCTAATGTCACAGGCCTCAGTATTTTATTGTTGGCTCTCCTGCCTGTGTTCATCATCAACATTGTCCTAATCTTGACCATAGCCACTGAGAAGACTGCACCAGCAACTATTAGATTGATTCTTACTAGCATCTTAGGAGCATCAGAAGTGGTTAGCATTGGACTCAGCATACTTCACATCCACAACATGATTAACTTACTTTTACCAGATTTGCCACCATCTTCTTTTGTCTGCCGTCTGTCATATTTTCTCATTCTCACTGGAGCAGCTGGTAGACTGTTCTTCATGGCCATGTACGCAGTGACAGTGTATGCTCTAGCACGTTATGCTGGCACCAAGCTGAGAGAGGCTCCAAGGCAGTTCATATTCACATTCATTGCAGCTGTGAGTATTTGGGTACTAAGTTGTGTACCTAACATGGCTTTCTTCTCTTCAGCTGTTGTCGATGTCATTTTTATCAATGGGGAATGTTTTGGCAAAGGTGTTGGCATACTTACGATAGTTTGCTCATTTCTCTATATCCTTGTGTATGGTTTGTGTAGCTTTGCAGTCAGCATTATATTCCCAATTCTAACAATGCGATATATCGAAACCAACAGGATTTCGGATAACACAAAGCCACTTAAAAGAATGCTTGGATTCTTGATATTTCTTCTCATTGGGAATTCTGTTAGTATAGTGAGTGTGCCTTTACCACTCCTTATGGGAGCATTTGCACCACCAGGTGAGGATCGTCAGATATTGCTGGGTACATTAAATTATGTAGCCGGTGCTTGTCTTCAACTGTCGCTAATACCATTACCGATTGTCATCCTTGTTTTCTTCAAACCTGTACGCAAAAGAATGAAGAAGATGGTGTGCTTTACTTGCTCAAGGATGGCCACACACAAGAATGTATGTGCTTGATTAGATCATTTCAGGAAAAACCTTATGACTGTCTTGTACATATAATTTTCATTTTTCATCAATATTAAAAAGTGCACAGAGCGAAAATTTCTGTTTCAATACTTTTGAACTGCTTGAAACCTGATTGAAAGTCAATGTTTCATATAGGTTTCATTGAGGTTTCATGTGAAAGCCATCTGTATTTGATCACTGATTGCCATTATACAAAATTGTTATTCCATTTTGTTTTTCATGAAACCATTATTTTCTATTTAATAGAAAATGGTGGTTTCATGAGTAAAAAAAAGAATTACATGTAATTCAGGCTAAAAACACATGGGGCTGCCGTCCCATGACCCAAATTACTTGCGAAAGCATTGATGTCAAGAGTTTTAGTTTTGTAGGTTTCAGTGCCATTTTGTTGGTTGAAACAATGCATGGCTGAACCTCTGCCAAAATGCAGCAAACTTTCTGGAGTGACGCATTTCACACATCATACCACATATAAACAATATACAAGGCTTTCTATAACATTTTCACAATTATAGTACACACTCCATCACACACACACACACACACACACACACACACACACACACACACACACACACACACACATGCACACACACACACACACACACACACACACACACACACACACACACACACACACACACAGATGCACACACACACACATGACAATTGTGGATGGTGAAATATAGCAGCATTGTGTGTATTATCCTCCTTCCCCACAAACTCTATGGCTTCATATGATGCTAACTTAGGCTAAATAATATTAATTTTACCTGTGCCGCGTGCCTAATTATTATTATGATTCAGAAGTACATTATTTTATTGTCTGTACACAGTCTTTGTCAATGACAATCCTCAATAAGCTGCTCAGATATTTAATTTTGTGAGGATGGAGAGGGGAAGTCTAATTCCTCCCATTCTGCTATTTGACTTATTCCTATGCCATACTTCAGTGGTCTTCTCACCAGTAGAGGCCTTGCAAAATTCAGTGGAGACTTCCAACACCAAAATATAGATATTAAACCCATCTTCACAACTGATACAGTAGTAAGGGACAATATACTGGAGAATCTCCTGCAGGACTTTGAAATCCAGAAGGCATTTATTTTCAACGTTGCTAAATGTGGAATATTTGGTAACTGGAGAAGGATAGCCCACTTTGATACTTCAATAGGCGACTTGTGTCCATCTGGTCTACGAACGGTGGCTAACGCTACCACCAACCAGACAGCTTGTGGAAGAACTGTGGATAATGAATGCACATCTCTCAGCTTTACCTCAGGCTGAAACTACAGCATTGGCTGTGGTACAGTGAAGGGATACCAGATGCACCACATGGATGGCTTTGAGAAAGCAGGAAATTGTACATTGAATGATACCTACATTGATGGAATATCCTTCACACAGTCATGGAAGTCCTCGTCGTCATCTGTGGACCTATGCTGAAGGGAAATCCCAACAACCAGGAGCAATCGAACCCTGTCCCTGTTCAGTGAATAGCACAGCAATTAGAGTAAAAGTGCCAAACTATGTTGGTAATCATTTAAATTGTGAGAGTGGTTTTGTAAGTAGGTTTGAAAAGTGTAACGTATGGGAGGATCCACTATGGGACAGAAGTGGCTGCTTTAGAGTTGGCAATCAATGTTGTGCCAGATATGGGTGGTTCCATCGCCACGTGACAACATCCTCTGACCCAATAGATATGAGGTATTGCAGTGACCGTGCATAATATACTGATGGTTCTGAGGATGTTCTCACAGACCAGCTTGAGATATGGGTCATGTAGTGGGATTCCACCAGTTGTCTGTTGAACATTAACCAATTGAAAAAAGGATGCAGGAATATACAGTTGATATTAATGCTATTGGGGATTTGTATAACACTTTGCTGATTAATGGTTTAACTTTGTACTTCAACACATATGTATGGTATTATTGGTGATAATAGTGAACTTTTGTTAAAGTTAACGCAGTAATTGTAGCATTTAAATAGCAGAAATCACCTTAATCTAAATTACAACTACATACTATATATATAGGAAACTACTGTATAGTTAAATTAATGCACACTTGTATGAAACCAACAGACAGCTCCACCTATTATATACAATGCTTGCAATAATTATTATAGTAAACAGCATAAAAGCACACCATATTGCACGCAACGTGCATAGAATGCATACAGTACGTGTATGTATATAATATCTGCTCGACGGCAGGTTATAGCATAAGCATTACCTGTTCACTTGCTGAGTTTGCAAGAACCAACAGACTAGTCTGCCAGTTATGATTCAAGTACAAGTAGTCCCATGCAGGTTACAGATGCTAATACAGTACAAAGAACTAACACAAAAGGCGGGAGGCACTCTAGATCTACCTTTAGTCGAACATAAACACTGACCAATTAGATACTACGTAACATCATGTTCACTTAGTCTAGTACAATAAGTTAGATCACGCAGACACATACATTACAGTACAGTACATTACACTACAGTACATTACACTACAGTATACTATAATATACTACAGTACATTACACTACAGTGCAATATATACTACAGTACATTACACTACAGTACACTATATACTACAGTATGTATATCTACCCTTCTCAGTGGCAAAGCATCACTACTATGCACGCATGAGCACACACACACACACACACACACACACACACACACACACACACACACACACACACACACACACATGTACACACACACACACACACACACACACACACACACACACACACACACACACATGTACACACACACACACTCTCACACACACACACACACACACACACACACATGTAGCTAGTATAGTATATTATTGAAAACATCTGTTATTATAATTATAAGAATACTTTTCTACTATAAAGCTTGTGGGCGCATGGCCCGTACATTCTTTTCGCGGGGGCAAGTGACCCTGCGGATTGTTCCTACGGTTATGTCGGGTTACTATACATGTGTGGTTTTGTAAGATCTAAGGCCCCAAGAGTACCCTCGAGATCACCTTAGAATATAAGGTACAGCTTTAATGGCTGATCATGATAAGCCTAGCGAACAGTCCAGTACGTTGTAAGCTGCAGACATGTTGAGGTATATTATAATATGTCCCAAATCGGACACAACTCATCTGCATCATAATTCAATATATTGCATATATATATATATATATATATATATATATATATATATGTATGTATGTATGTATGCATAATATATATAATATAATATTATACATATATTGTATTACAGTACCAAACTCCATGCAGATAAAATTAATACTCTGAAAATTTTACCATTATATTTTTTGATACATTCGGGCACTTGAGGGTAAACATACTATAATAATTATTAGTAAACAAAATTATTATTAAGTACAGTTCAGTATAATATACTATGCACACTTAGTAATCTAGTAGCTATATACTATTACTGTATATCCAATAGGCTTAGAGTACTCTGTGCATTTGCTACCTTCACAGCTAATACCTAGTTTGTTCAGGTTACTTTGGAAGGACATCTTGACTGAAGATTTGCCAGCCATAGTTGGGATTCCTTTCACCTTTATAATGTCCACAGTGAATTCCACAGAGGACAGGTTCCTTGTTGTGAACAAAAAACAAGGGAGAACCAGAGCTTCCATCCTTTGTGCTCATAAAATGATCAATTTTTTCATCAGGTTCTGAAATTGATGAAAAAAATGTTATTTTCTATGTAAAATAACAAAATTTAATATATATTTTAATTACACAGGAGCACTATAGTGCTTTTTGGAAGTTGGGGATTACAGGCGACAAAGTTATGGAATTTGTGGAATTTGTCACATTTTACCTATACGTCATTACCAACAGAAGGTAAACGTTGTAATACGTCATCAGTAGCGGGCGCTTACAGTGGTTTAGCGATAGCAGAATCTTTCGAATCTTATCGACTTTGATAAGGCAAAAAGCCGTTTTGTGTCTTAATAAGTTTTGTTTAGGTATTTGTAAAAGCACATCAATGCTTAGTCGCAATGTTCAAGCTACACTAGTACCGTCAAAAAGGGCCAGGTACCGCCGATATCGACCTTCCCACCTCGAATGATCATTGCAGAATGCCGAATCAATGTAAGAAAGTGCTGTGGCAGGTAACTGCACTATACTATCCAGGATATCCTAGATCACGAATGAAACACTAGCTAAAATCAGCAAAATGTTAGCAGGCTCAGTCTACTTTCTGACTTTGTACTAATCGATTGATTTCACACGCAAGCCAGTGCCACTGTCTCTGAGTCTTAGTCGTCAAGTATGCCACTTTCGCCGCAGATATGACTATCAATAACAAGAATATATGCATAAGAACTCACCGATACTTGTTGAAACCATTTAATGAAAAATCGAACTTTCCGCACAACAAATTGCCGACTAGATCAACAATAATTATTGTTCACGTAATCGATAACATTGTAGGGCACTAATTTCCAATGTGCCATACGAATTAAAATGCCCAATACTGATGATGCGCACCTTACGTCATTTTAAAACGACGGATTGGAACCGTCCTGCAAATATTATATTGTGCTATGGGGACGTGTACCCGGGACTTTTTCAGAACAACAGTAGAATCCAGCGATTTAAAATACTTTTGAGAAAAAAAAAATTGAAGTGACTATAGTAAACCTACAACATACGTACATATGAAAGTATCTCAAGATGTCAATAAGTCAACCGTTCGGGAGGTCTACGAGAACGGTTCGGGTATCGTCTTTCAGGGCAATCAATAGAAGTCTGAACATCCATGGTTGCTGTCGGTGGTGAATGAGGAACATCCACATTTGAAGGTGGAGTTGCAACGGGCACATCCAATTCCTCAAATTCAGTGGGATGCACAGTGCTGCCAGAGGAGACATGTATAGCCAGAAGGTGATCTACATGCCTCTTCCATACTTGACCCTCTGTTGTACGAATGAGCACTGATCGTGCGCCGTTTAGTTGTGTAATGGTACCTGGAATCCACTTAGGTCCCTTGGAGAAGTTCCTTGCCATTACGGACTGACCAACTTCAAAACACGCTGCTTCGCATGAGAATCACGATATTTTTTCTGGCGGAATTGCTGTGTCAGAACAGTATCCTCACAGTCGGGTCTAAGCAGATCAAAACGAGTTCTCATCTCACGCTGAAGGAACAAATAGCTTGGTGTCCTGTTGGTTGTGGTGTGCGGGGTGGTTCTGTACCTCAAAAGAAAGTTGGAAATACGGTGTGCCAATGGTAAGTCCTGATGCTGTCCAGCCTTCATTGCATATTTGAAGGTTTTTACGAATCTCTCAGCCTGACCATTGGTTGCGGGATGGTAAGGGGCGCTCCGCAGATGTTTGATGCCATTCATCTGCATAAACTGCTGGAACTCCGCAGAAACAAACTGAGGTCCATTATCCGAGACCAGTTGGCGAGGCAGATCATAGTGCGAGAAAAGATGACGCAATACTTGGATGGTGTGAGAGGAAGTCGTCTGGTTCATATTAAACACTTCCGGCCACTTAGAGTGTGCGCCCACTACGATTAGGAACATTCTTCCTAAGAAAGGGCCTGCAAAGTCTATCTGGATCCGCTGCCATGGTTTGGCTGGCCAAACCCAGGGATTCAAGGGTACAGAGGCCGGCAAATCTCGATTACTCTGACAATGGATGCAGCCTTTTATGAGGTCCTCAATATGCTGATCCAAACTTGGCCACCAGAAGTAGCTGCGTGGTATTCGCTTCATTTGAGTCATGCAAGAGTGAGTGCTGTGTAATTCCTGAAGAATGCTGCCCCGGAGAGACTCGGGAATGATCACTCGGGATCCCCACAGTAGATATTGACCTTCCACAGTTAGATCAAACCTACGCCGATGATAAGGCAACAGATCTTTAGGAACTTCATCAGGCCAGTGATTACGGGTGTACTCATGAACTTTCTGCAGAAAATCATCTGTTTGGGTGGCTTCCTCAACGTCTGAGTGGGTAACCGGCAGGCTGTCAACCTGGGACAGGTTGAACAGAGTAGCTTCAGGGGCCAAACCATCTTGGGGAGAATATGGCAGCGGTAGTCTTGATAGTCCATCTACATTGCCATGGGCGAGGGTATTCTTATACTGGATGTCATAAGAATAAGCAGACAGAAACATGGCCCAACGCTGCAAGCGTGCAGCAGCTAGAGTGGGTACTCCCTTCTTGGGGCCCAAGATGGAGGTCAAGGGCTTGTGGTCGGTTACCAAGGTAAACTTTCTACCATACAGGTATGTGTTGAACTTCTTTATCCCAAATATCAAAGATAAGGCCTCCTTCTCGATCTGGGCATAATTTTTCTCACTATTGGTAAGTGTGCGGGAAGCAAAGGCTATTGGGCGCTCACTGCCATCTGGGAAAGTGTGGGAAATTACGGCTCCTATACCATAAGCCGGGGCATCTGCAGCTAATGTGAGTGGCAAATGCGGGTCATAATGGGCTAGGACATTAGAAGACGTGATAGTCTGCTTTGCTGCTGTGAAGGCCGTCTCACAGGCCTCACTCCAGGTCCATTTGGCATCTGTGTGTAGCAGCTGATTTAGGGGGTGCACCAAGGTGGACAGATTAGGAATGAATTTCCCGTAATAGGTTAACAGACCTAGAAAGGACTTAAGCTGCTGGGGGTTGGTTGGCTTTAGTGCCTGTTCAATGGCTTCTACCTTGGAAGCTAGGGGATGTAGGCCCTGTGCATCTATCCAAAAACCTAGATATTCAAGTGATGGTTGTAGAAACTTACATTTGCTCCTTTGCAGTCGGAGGCCATTTTCTTCCAGCGCTTGAAACACCTTTTGTAGGCTCTGGAGGTGCTCGTCATCATCTTTGCCAGTCACCAGTATATCATCAATATAGCAAGCCACATGGGGTATTCCTTGCAATATGGTGTCCATGGTCCTTTGGAACACTGCTGGTGCTGATGAAATACCGAAGGGTAGACGGGTATACTGATACAACCCTTGATGTGTATTGATCGTGGTATACTCTTTGGACTCGTCACTGAGGAGTAACTGCTGGTAAGCCTTAGATAGATCCAGCTTGGAAAACTTTTGACCTCCTGCAAGTGATGCAAAAATCTCCTCAGGTTTAGGCAGTGGGTACTGGTCCACGTCCAGTACTTGGTTGACGGTGACTTTATAGTCTCCACATAATCGGTAGGTGCCATCCTTCTTGGGTACTACTACTATAGGTGCTGCCCAAAGGCTATGAGGTACCTTCTGCAGCACACCTTCAGCCTCGAGATGGTCCAGTTGTGCTCCAACAGCATCTCTTACAGCGAATGGTACTGGTTGTGCCTTGCAGAAATTTGGAGGTGCATCCTCCTTGACACTGAGCTCTGCTTTGTGAGCGAATATTGTGCCCAATCCATCCTGAAAAAGGTTAGCATGCTGTGACAGCAGGACATTCAATTGGGGATCTGCAGACTGAATGCTGTGAATCTCATGCCAGTTCAACCGAATAAATTTCAGCCAGTTTCTTCCTAAGAGACTGGGGCCATCACCAGCTACCACCAGCAGACTGAGCTGATAGGTTTGTCCCTGATACTGAACATGAACATGAAGTTCACCGAGGACGTCCATTGCTTCGTTTGTGTAGGTCCTAAGTTTGATGTCAGTTGGGGTCAAAGGCAGATTGGAGCAGAAAGACTGTCGAGTGGCATCAGATATGAGGGACACATCTGCCCCGGTGTCCACTTCCATTATAAGGGAGTGTCCTTCAACAAGGACTGAACATTTGATGGGTGCCACCCGGGAGGAACGCCTCCAAACACGGAATAAGTGTTTCTCGTCCTGAGAACCATCGTTGGAGTCCACAGTCACCGTGTGGGCAGAACGTGAGCCTTTTTGAAAGTGGTTCAGTCCTTTGTCTGGTGAGGATGAGGTCTTTGACCGACAGGCAGGGGCAATGTGTCCAGATTTACCACATTTGTGACAGGTTGCCTGTCGGAAACGACATTGAGGAGGTGGATGTCCCGAACGGCCACACCGCGAACATGGAGGAAATCGGGGCTGGGGTGATTTCCGGGATGTCCCTGTGTGCACTTTGTTTACTGGAACAGATGAGGCATTGCTAGGGGGCTGCTGAAGGAACGGGAATTCTGTGCGGCGGATTCCATAGCCTGAGCCGTTTCTAGTACATCGTGAAACATGAGATCCTTGACTGAAAGTAATTTCTTCTGCATACTTTCGCTACAGAGGCCACAAACGAGACGGTCGCGCAAAGCGTCCTCGAGAAAGGCTCCAAACGCACAATGCTTGGAAAGTTTGCGAAGATTGGCAACAAAATCGGCAACAGATTCGCCAGGGAGTTGGCTCTTGGGAAGAAAATGGTACCGCTCTGCGATTACAATCGGTCTAGGCTCGAAATGGGCTTTCAGCGCTTTAATAGCGTCATCCAAAGATAACTCGCGAGGGCTTTGAGGAGCTACTAGATCTCGCAGAAGTGTATAGGTGCTTCCACCGATGATGCTAAGGAACACCGAAAGCTTCTTTGCGTCCTTGATATCATTTGCGTCCATAAAAATGTGTACGTGCTCCACGTAGGAGGAAAAAGACTCGGAGTCCAGGGAAAATTCTGTGATTGATCTGTACCGCGTAGGTGTAGCCATTATGAATTCGAAATCCTCGTCACCACTGTAATATCCGCAAGGGAGAGACGAACGCAAACACTGTCACTGGACTGTTTTGCAGAGCCCAACAATCGGGTTGCCAAAATCACTTTCGAGAAAACATACACTCTGTCCAACAAAGAGGCGGCGTGTGCCATACACTACTTAATAGTTAACATTTACAAAACTACACTAAATAACATTGCACTACATACACTACAGTAGGGGTATTTATTTTTGCGTGAGATAAATTTTAGCTATATTCGTGATTGGTTCCCGATCCGCGAAAATTCTCAAAGATTATTATTACTATTGTTATGGTTATATGATGAAATTTATATTATGATTATTACATATTATTATAAAGTATGTTTCCTAGCTTAACCTTCAAGGGGGTAATCAAAGCTCCTCATTGTGATTTCTAGTCTAACCCTAGCAATTTTAAGTTTACTGTTACAGTAGTATACTTGCCAATATGTACCCAGAGTCCTCATTAGTTTCAGGAAGGAAGCACAGCAAGTCACTTCGTCATTGTCTTCAGAGGCCAACCTGAAAAGTTAAGACAACTTTCGTAGGAGAACACCCTGTGTCTGAAATACCATGGTTGGTGATTCTGGTGTTTCAAACACAGGGTATTCTCCCGCAATATTCATCTTAACTTTCTGAGTTGAGTCTGAAGAAGACGACTAATAGAGCTACATCATTTTTGGAGCACTTGTAAAGTGTTTTACCAACCATAAGTTCCTATAAAACAACTATTTGGGGAAAAAGTAGCGTAAACAATTGACAATTTTGTCCTTACTTGCAATCCTTCCAGTCATACCATAATGTTGTAATGATTTCAACAGCACTATCACCATAGCTCAAGTTCACTTCTTGTAGTGTCCAGATTGTATAATGTTCTGATTTGCTCTTCAAAGGCATGGCAGTTTAGTTTTGAATGCTTGAAAATTACACTCTCTGCAGAGAAACGAGCCTACCTTAAACAAAACCTAAACTGTCAAAAAATGCCCCAGGTTTATGGACAATTTTTCAGGCTTCTAGTTGCATGGTGCCATTTCTATGCATGTGACAATTGTTTCATTACTTTTGCTAGCACTGTAGAATGCAGTAGTGGAAATTAATTCTGGAAACACTGGTTTAATTTGCTTTCTCAAAGCAGCAATTTATCTTGATTGGATACCGTGTGAGCTGCTCCATATTACAAATTTAATCTCAGTGAATGCGTCTATAGATTTTGACAGGCTGTTGGGTACATTTTGTCTGAGCTAAATGGCCTGTGTAACTACAGAAGCTTAATTGTATACATAAAAGGGTTCAACTTTGTGCAAACAATTAACTCACTCAGTGACATTTTATATGTAGCATAGGTGAGATAACGACCATCTGGATGTCCCAAAACGATCCCTTGTAAAGGGTCTGGGAATTTAGACTTCTTGGAAATGTCAAAAAATATCTTTAAGCTGATGGCCTGCACCTGGTAATGTTGCTCAATGATTGACTTGAGGATATCTCCATCAACACCCAGTTCTTTAGTTAGTGCACTTCTTATCCTGTTGTTAATAGCATCTAGCTTAGTAGGATACATTACGTAGTCCTTTTCCTGTGCAAAATAATCAGAAATTGCATGTCAACAATGCCTACATATCTGACTATGAATCTCCAGTATATATGCAGTGTGCTTGAGGATGTAAATGTTTGATGTAATATTATTATGTGAGCGGATCTGGGAAAACAGCCCTTTACTGCACTTTCGTTCATTTGCGTTTGTGATTGCAACATATCACTTGAATTGTAATCTGAATCTCTAGCTGTCATCCAAATGATGCTTAATCCTCCTAGGTTTGCAGTTAGTGCCCATCTTAACTTGTGCGTTGATAGGTTTAGCAGGAAGAACAGTCTTTGAAATTTAATAGAGAGGTTAAGATCAGCGTAAAACCTGACACGGTAAACGTTCATGTCATAAAAATGTCACATGTTCTGCCCGAACCGCAACGGTTACTATGAATATTTAGCAATCTCGACGTTGAAAGGCGCATTTTACCGTATCCCGATTCCGTTGGACCTTTCTTCCTTTTGACTTGGTTATTTCAATTTAAGGTTTGTTTCTTCGTCTACAGTAGTGTATTGTGTGTATTTCTAAAAGCCTTTTCACATTTAAACTGGTTTTAATATGCATATTCTAAACCGAATAGAATGTGCATTAATCCACACAGGTGTGTTATGTCCGAATCCAGCCATAAATGTAATGTTATACGGCTTCGCGCAATGAATTTCATTAGAGCATTAACCACAAGGGTTTGTCATACGCAGATAGTCTGATTTTGATGAAGACGTCATCTTCAAACGAAACGTATGTGCGAGTATACGAGAAATATGTTCCAACGCTTTCATAGAGCATGTGATAGCATGTGACAACAGGCTCAAGAAGAGTTGTGTTCGAGCAGAAAATTTCTTTGAAAAAGGCGGTGGTAACAATCTCAACTTGGAGTAGGTCCATCGTGTTCGCAATAGTTGAAACCACGATGAAAGATTCCTTGAGCTCTGTACCTTTTACCGTTCGAGTTATGTCCTGTGTTTTGTGGCTTGAGACCTCGGAAAAGGAAGTAAACCCCTAGACATAACAGCCGTGCTTTGAGCTACCAGTCTCCAGGAATCTTTCAGTTAGATATTGAACCTAAGGAGTCGTTTGAACTTACTGGTGTGTTCAGAAGCTGAGATTTTTACCACTGCCTCTTTGCCGTTTTCTTGATTTTACAGTACCCAAGAAAATGCTGTTAGCGAGATCACGTTGCCGCAGAGAATTGTTGGAAGTGTACCAACATAACTTCAATATGTTCAGAATACAAAAGAACTAGTAAATGTCACCATAATGTTATCCAGAATGCAAAACAAAGCGTGTAATTCGAATGCTTCCAAGAGGGTGGCCATTTTGAGTTATGGCCAAAATTGGACATAACTCACCTGCGCAGTTCACATTTGCGCAACCAAATCACGTAGCAGTTTCCACGTGGTGTATCACGTGTTGCAGGTTTGGGAAATATGGACACTGTTTAGCTGGTTCTGCTGTGTGTTTAGCAAATGTACATGCAACTTCTTCAACGTCACAGAGCTGACCGAGATTCAGAACAGCAACAAATGCTGAAGACTATTGAACGAAATCGATACAGAAAGATCCGATACCTTCAGCGTAAAAGAACTCTTCTTAGGTGAGCCTACCGGTAAACATAACTTCTCAGTCTGCGCGTGCAACATTGTTTGCGTGCGCTCTCTTGTTTCCTCCGCAGACAAATTATTTCCTTGCTTCTTCGGCGGTTATTGTCACATGACATACCTGTGAATTCATCTCAATTCGGTTCAAACCACATATGGAAGTGTTTCGATTTCAATTCGGTTGGGAACCGAATTGGACCTAACCGAATTAAGTGTGAAATGGATCAATACGCATTCAAAATTGAATAGACATGTAATGTGAAAAGGCCTTAAGTGAATTATACGTATGTTCATTTCGAATAGTTTCAGAGTATGCTGACGTTTTTCGTAGAAGGCCTAAATCTCCTTCCTCGCTTGTCGTCCTTTTCCTTACAATTCTTATCTGCAGCTCGAGAGTAGCAGAATTTAGATAGGCTTTGAAGAATAACCGATTATACGCCATTTTTATTACATCACGCACACGCTTCATGGCCGAATTAATATTCACTAAAATAGATGCAATAAAGCCTCGCCCCGGTGAAGGAAACGAGGACGTCTAAATGAGAGCAAGATTAACGAACGGCAGAAGCATTAAATAAGCAACGATAGTTTCCTCTTTGGTAAAGAAGCGGCACGAACAACTAAGCAGCGACATAAAACTGAGAAGATACACTACAAAAACGTTTAGCACGAGCGCCAAAATTGCTTCGAAGAATTTTTATTTGTTTACGGTCAATTCTCGTCCTTTGTGCAATTGTCACATATCATTTAGTCAAGCGATGTCCAGGCTATCTTCGATGCTAGTTAGAAGGCAGTATGGCTTTCCTAAGCAGAATAACAACAAATCTTATGGTTGCCATTTTTTCTTACGCCATATAGCGTAATTGGCGTATAATCGGATAACATGGCTTTGGTTTCTGAATTTCCCATGCATAATGACCTCTTAGGTTTTAAAACCAGTCAAGTCCAAATAAATGTGTTCAAAATTACCAACATACTTCCATTTATCAATATCTTCACACCCAAAATTATGTTTGCTCATGTTTGAAATGCAGTACAAACCTTCATTCGAGCTCCATTCCTCTCTTAGGTAGTTTATGGGGGACAAGATAACCTTAATTGTTTGTTTCTTCCGCACCGTCCCCATTAATGGTGACGCCATTTTTAACGTTTACTACCATATATTATTCCAGTTGTAGGACTATTGTTGAACACTTCTTGAACGATACTCAAAATAGTTCTTGGCACAAAATAATCATTTGTGCATCGTTTCACCCATCATTACTTGTTTGTTTTATCAGACCAACTGCTTTCAAACATCAGCAGATCACAGACCTGTGATCTGCTGGAGTAGGTAAGGTTCTTAGTTCCTGCATACTGTATAGCGGGAAATTTTAGAGAGCATTATATTTGGCCAATTAGTTTCCGGATGGTATTGGCAAAACTTAAATTTGGCGAATTGAACATAAATGCTATAAGGTATTGTTAGCTTAATTGGTTTCTGAGGGGGTTTCTTCCCACAATCGTAGGAAGACCGTTGCTCTGCTGCCGTCTTATACGTAAAAACATGGCGTTTGAGAGAAGTATTCGGAAAATAAGTGCAGAAAACATAGATTACGCAATGATTACAATATCTATGATTTTTAAATTTAGTGTTTCTTCCACAAGTCCGCCAAAGTGCCAAATTAAAACCCTCGGCAAAGTTTCCTCAAATCAAAATGGTGTACATCAGCCAAATGCTAAAACGTGAACCTGTGTGTACTTTGTGTGTACAAAGATTACTTTACTAATTAAAATATAAAAAGAAGAAAGGACTGAAAAACTAAAATCTCATTTTTCACACCATTCACATGTTTTGATTAGTACATATTATGTGTAAACAGAGCTAGAGAGCTGTTTTCTCAGACCTCCTCACACATACAGTATTATCTGTCCGGATGTCCAACAGTTGCCTGGTTGCATAACTGTACATACCGTTGAACAACAGGGTATCCTGTTATGCAACCATATGACAAGATCAAAGCTGTCTGAGATTGAAGGCCTACACAGAGCTGCAATATAACTAACTACCACGACAGTGTTGGGTGTGAAGCTCAACGACTTAGGAGTGCTTGAGATTCCTCAACATTGGATGTATTGTTATGCTAAAGGTCACTAATATCTATACCTAAAGGGTAAACAAACTAATATGCAATAAATTTTTGATTCATTAGGAGAAGCAAACACTTGGAAAACAAGAGAGGACCTTTAGTTGATGATCTGTAGCCAGAGACCACAAATTTACTCATGCACACATAATTATGACTGTTTAAAATGAGGCTAGCAGCAAACTTTTTAGACCATGAGAATTTTCTGACATATATACGGTAGTAAAAGACTATTCTTATAAGTAAGTAGGATTGTACCCATATTTGCTGGTGATATACATTAGAGATATTGTGTAACTGGAATACATACCAAGCACAATGTTGGAAGATCCTCGCCAGAAAGAATAATGTCACCTTTAAACTTTACCACTTCAGTGAAGGAATCACTGGACGAGATGTAAAAGGGGTCACAGGTACATTCCTTTAGTCTCTGCGCAAAGTCTTGTGCGGTCAATTTCTTTCTGCCCTCCTTGTCTTCATTGCACAAGTTGTGGAAGCAGGTTGTGAAGAAAACTTTCCCTGATTCATCTTCCATGAAAAATGCAGTGAAGTGTACCCTGTACAGCAAATGACATTTCCGTATGTTCATTGACACGCAATATGTGTCTCACAAAGTACTTACGGTGAACAATTCGGTAATTTACATCGAACACGCACCACTGCGTTCTCACATTTCCTCCACTCATGTACTGGCACATAAGTAGATCCCTTGATAAGTTTTTCTTCCCCAGTTGAGAGGGGGCCTATTAGGAAAGAAAACATTCAGGAATTAGGTTACATGGCATAAATGTATAATATTATATATAACAAAAGAAAACAGAAACAAAAAAGCAAGGAAAGTAGGAACAGGAACAAAAAGGGAAAGAAAGATGCATAATATTATTCATTGAATACACACAAATAATCACGTACAACAGTCATACAGAACTACAGCTTAAAATAGAAACACAATTAAAACACTGGATACAAACACTGATCACACGTCCATGTGAAAGGGGTTATATTAAGACAATAAAACTGTTTCAGTAGAAGCATGCATTGCTGTGCTGGTGCCATTTGAACATCATTCAATTTTTCGTCCTCCCAAAGGCGGCCCCTATATTATTTTTTACGTTCACCAGACGTGTCCGGAATGTCTGATTCGGTGTTTATATATATATATATATATATATATATATATATATATATATATATATATATATATATATATATATATATATATATATATATATATATATATATATATATATATATATATATATATATATATATATATATATATATATATATATATATATATATATATATATATATATATATATAATAGTCTCAAATCGTGAAGTGTTATTTATCATAATAAACCTGGACATGTTCCACAAACGTACAATAAGTAAATTACCTGCAGTGCTAATGGGATCTTGTGCAGTGATGGTTGCATCCTTAATGTTTCCCATGTTTATAGTACCCAAATTTTGAATAATCATGCACACACACACACACACACACACACACACACACACACACACACACACACACACACACACACACACACACACACACATACATACAAATGTACTGTAGCATTGACCAGCTGCACCACTGCACTTAGTCTACTGCATGAAAATACAAGTAGCGTGTGTGTGTGTGTGTGTGTGTGTGTGTGTGTGTGTGTGTGTGTGTGTGTGTGTGTGTGTGTGTGTGTGTGTGTGTGTGTGTGTGCATGTGTGTGTGTGTGTGTGTGTGTGTGTGTGTGTGTGTGTGTGTGTGTGTGTGTGTGTGTGTGTGTGTGTGCATGTGTGTGTGTGTTTGTGTGTGTGTGTGTATGTGTGTGTGTGTGTGTGTGTGTCAGTGTTCTCCCCAGGCCATTTTAGAGTAGCGGCCTGCTACACCTTCATTTTGGAAGGGTTAGCAGCCGCTATGCCTTAAATTTCCCTGTGACTGTTTTCTATAACCTTATCAGTTTTACTATGGTTGCACTCACCAAGAAAACTAGCCAAAACAGGTAGCTTCGACAATGGTTGAAAGTAACTGTTTATCGAGCGTAAGAGTTTATATATACAAATTGAAATAGATTGCAGTTACTTAAATTCGATCGGTACCGTTCTCATCATCCCCATCTTTTCTTGGACCGAATAAACTAAACAGCGTGAAGAGCAGCCATTTTTGGCAAAGGCGCGCTACGCATGATTATGTCAACGCGTGTTCTCATTGCGTGCGAAAAAGCGAAACGTACCCGCTGATAGCACTCCTAGCTCTAGTACTGCCAAGCACCGCAGCAGCGGTGTTGATCCAAGATGGAGATCAGATTTTCCTTGGAATGTTCTGCTCCTTATCTTGGACTGCCTTTATTTTAGACATATGAACATGTTTAATTAAACAGTACTCTTTTGATTCACTTGCATATTACGTTTACTATTATATTGCAACAATAACATTGTGTATATTGTGAGGGTTTGCTATTGGTGTAGAAATTTGCGATTGCTAAGCGCCTTAAACAAGTAATTCGAGTTAAAAACTCGTGGGGGCTGCCGCCCCACACGCTCGAATTACTTGCAAAGCATTGGAGTGCAAGTGCACAGCTGAACATTCATTGAAAATACTGTTTATTGTAACTGGACAATTGTTTTGAAAACAATTGCCATATTTGGCAATTGTTTTCAAAACAATTCCTATAACTCATTCCTGTATAAATTCATACTTCTCTATTACTATTATATAAATTCTCTATTATAAGACTTTTCTTCAAATCTATATTATATATATATATATATATATATATATATATATATATATATATATATATATATATCGGACGAGCGTTACACACCGGAAGTCCAAATGAAAACAAAAATCCTGGGTAGAACACTGTGTGTGTGTGTGTGTATGTGTGTGTGTGTGTGTGTGTGTGTGTGTGAGTGTGTGTGTGTGTGTGTGTGTGTGCTTGTGTGTGTGTGTGTGTGTGTGTGTGTGTGTGTGTGTGTGTGTGTATGTGTGTGTGTGTGTGTGTGTGTGTGTGTGTGTGTGTGTGTGTGTGTGTGTGTGTGTGTGTGTGTGTGTGAGTGTGTGTGTGTGTGTGTGTGTGTGCTTGTGTGTGTGTGTGTGTGTGTGTGTGTGTGTGTGTGTGTGTGTGTATGTGTGTGTGTGTGTGTGTGTGTGTGTGTGTGTGTGTGTGTGTGTGTGTGTGTGTGTGTGTGTGTGTGATGTGCAAACTTGCACACAGCACACAGTACATCTGAACACTGTACACCTCATTGCCTCTTTGCCTGTTAAACCTCAAGTATGTCTCAGTACTATTGCATATAACATAATAATAAAACTTTTCATGCAGTTCAACTGAAATTGCATTATTATGCACACAATAATGCATTCAGGTGAATTTGGAGCTGCTTCTTCCTTTGGTTTCTAACCTTCCACTGGTATATTTTTCTGTATACATGTACAAATGCCCAATAGGAATAGATCACATACAGACATGTATGAAAAAGAGGATACCATGAGTCAGTCAATTGTTAAAGCTTGGTTCACAATACATCACAAGGCTTCCAATGTGATCAATTGTTACAACAAATTATGTGTTGATACAAATATATTTGGCCATTGTATGACCGTGTTGAAATACGGGAATTTACAGTAATATACCAAATGACATCACAGAGATAGAACTAAGTTGTTACAGTATTCCTTGTGACCAATCAAAATCTCTTGCAAATCGATTGCAGCACAAATTTGCGATGTATTGCGAACCAAGCTTTAGAGGAAATGGAGAAGAAATAACAGCCATTGGGGTATTGGGTCATACAAATTAAGGAAGATAATATCCTGTCCAGTCAATATACATTCCGAAAATGACTATTATAACATAGATACTCTATACGGTTACGTAAGTATAGAGTATCTATGATTATAAGGACTCAACATCACAAGTGAACGATTGTGAATGGCATGCTGACTGGTACCTGCTGTGTTGTGGTGGTGACTTCCAGAGCTCACAGTTGAACTTTCAACATTACCGTAAGTATGCACATGAACATCACCATGAACTGTTGCTTTGGGCCCAAAAAGGCTGGATGCTGAAGCTTTACCCCGGGAGCTGGAAGAATCTGCATGCAGAGAGAAAAAGCACATGATAGGTGTATACTAGGATTCATACCACTATAGGCAGACTGCTTAATGTGGACAGGAACCACATGTATGCAATTTTTGGACATATAATATTAATCAAAAGGGACAACATCTTTGTATGTGCATATGTAACACGTTATTATATAAAACCTAGAATTCTTATTTAGTCCAAATCATGTTGAATTTTGGCAGTTATGCTTACAAACAATGAAGATCATATTAACACTAAGAAATCCCGATAGAGTACGCATTGGATTATACAGTGGTAATAAACAAAAGTGCTGGTTAATGTACCTTTAGTAAACTGTCATAATGATATATGAGGTAAGCAGCTTATAGTACTTTGTTCTTGATATTACACAAATACATAATGATAAATTGATGTACTTAGTTTACTATTCCTCTACGTTAGCTGCAGCAGATGATGTTAGCGCCAAGAAGTGCATGTCATTCATGTCTTCTTTGGTGCTGCACAAAGACAGTGAAGAACACTTGCAGTCTAGGGCAGCATCAGCGAAGGTTCCTGTAATGGACAATACAATTCCAGTAAAAATTGCAAGAGTATAATGTTGTATGCATTTAACATGCTCAGAGTCACCAAATTTGGAAACCTTATGTACACTGAGGGTTACAAATTTGGATACCTCAAGAATCCAACTATAGTGCAAGTGTATGTGCATGGTCCACTGGATTGTTTTGTAAACAAATAGTCTATGTATGGAATGTTTACAAAACAATGTGTATTGCAGTCATGTAATGGTGCCCATGCATGGGGTTCCCCCTTTGAAGTGTTTATTGTTAAGTTTTGTAAACTGCTACAATGATTTGTGTTGTGACTATAGTCGCAAACAAAATGTATACATTATTGTACTTCAAGTTGCATGGCAATCCATGCTACTATAATAATTGAAAACCAAATGTTTCAGTTGCATGTTGAGCATACATACATGACTGTTACATTAAATTATTATATTAATAAATAAAACAACATGCATGTATGTGCCTACCTAAATCTTTGGTTTCTCCAAAAGAAATCACCGTTTGACCCGTGGCGGTATACATCTTTATTAGTGTCATATTGGCCTCTTTCATCCCTTGGCATGTGATCAAGTTTGGCCTAACAGCTGTAGCCACAACAGGAATCTCTTCATTACAGGACCAGTGGCCAACCAGGATGCACCCAACAATAGGGTCAAATGTAATTCCACCTTTATCACGTATATCTGTACATGATTGTGTAAATAATATAGGTATAGATTGATCATTTCATAACAATATTATGTAGAGCATAAATTACCACTAAAATTTACAATGCTGTGCTTTGCTACCCAATAAGCACATGATTGATGCATGTGTATATACTACTGAGACTGAGTACAATCTCACCTGTAGTTGTTGCTTTTCCTTCCTCACTTTTGTCGTACAAGAAGGCTATTTCCACTGAGTCGAAGTGCTTCTCAAGTACTGACTGAAATGTGGTCATCTGTTCAACTGCACAGATAACCACAAAATGGTAAAGATGAAGGGAGGTGCAGATGGAATTAATTTGCCTTGTGGTGAGAGCTGCAACTTTCAAGTCATCAGATGAAACGCCCTTAATATAGAAATGTTGGAATAGGGTAAGATTTTCAATCTGCATGATGTTCACTATGCACACTGTACAGTTGTAGCTATGCCAGTAAAATGCATAAATGCATTGTAACAGTTAGATAAAAGAGGAGCTCAGGCCGTGTAACTGAGGTCCATAGGACTGTAACTTGGGTTAGGTTAGGTAAGCGTATTTTGACAGGGGAAGCCTTCAGCCAAGTGGCTACTACTCTAGGCACCCTGTAACTAAGATCATGCAGTCCATGTATGCATGCATGCACTACACGTGCAGAGCCACGTGCACGAACGTGATATTGCGCAATAACCAAGCCCTCGGTCGCGTCCTCTGGGTCGCGTCAGCGTGTCAGATGTTGTTGGAGTATCTAAGGTTTCATCGATCAGCTGCACAATTCATGCTGAAGAATTTTGGAATCGAAGAAAATGCATGACGAAAATTTGGTTTTGAACGTGTCGATGATTAGCAGGTACGTACGTACGTATGTGGTGTGGCAAATTGGGGTAACTTGGAACGTATGGGAAACTTGGAACAGGACCTGTATCTTTTGCTATGCTTAAACTGCCCAGCCGAGGCTTGGTTATTACTTAAATAAACTTGCCACTGCTGATTTCCCAATTCACGGAGACATTACTGACTAAAATTTTTACCTGTAGCTTACGATTGACGCTGCTTTTACAAGGCCGTTTCAAGTTACCCCGCCGATTTACCCTACTCAAAATTTAGTTCAAACTTTGCACCTGGTCCGATAGGTCCTGGATTAGTCTCGTACCCTGACCACCCTCACTGAACTATATGGCGGAAGTTGGGCTGGGGACGAGACTACACTATAGGATATCATTATAGACGGCCAGTGGGCTCGAGTTAGCTTGACAAACGTAGTTAGTGTGTCCTAATTCCGCGATCACTCCCTATTTCCGATTATCGCTTTCCCGAGTTCAGGCATATAGAGTGTCTATGGTTCAGGAAGTGTAAGATTGGAGACATTTTAGGTACCCTGGCATTTCTTAGCACTAATGCAGGGCATGACAGGTGTCAGAGAATAAAACCTAAATGTAGCATTTTGTGTTGCAATTGGGTAGGAGAACTGCATGATGATCAAAATTAGGGAGTGATCGGAATTTGGGCACTTCACCTTATACTACTGAGCTTGGTCTAATTCGTTAATATGATATTACTATATAATTTACTATGTGCTCTTGTGTACACACCTCAGATGCATCCATCAGAATGAGAGCTGCTCCTCTAAAAGTGGGCATGTGTTCCAGAATCTTGCTGCTGTTGATTTCTTGGAAGGATGCCTTCAAGAAGAGTGCTTTCACTCCGTTCCTCTCAGCACTCATAGCCAGGTCAGTGCCCGGGCTGCTACTCTTTCTTGTGCTATCTAAGGCAGCTTGACAGTATAGCCGAAAAGCCTGTGGTACCCCCTCTTTCGCCTTTAAATTTAACTTTAAGTAAGGTTTCAAAGCTTCATCTGTGGCAAACTGTGGGAATGCCTCCACAGCTTCCTCCCATGTGCCCTTCCGTGTACATCTACAGTGATAAATTTGAAGCGAATCAAATATTAAATTTGAAAATTCCCTAACATAGTGTAACAACATACGTATGCCTAGGGTGCATAGTATGTATTTTCTGAATCATATCATTTCTACCTAATATATAAAAAAACTACTCCAAGGTGTGCTTTCATGTTGATTTCTCCAAAATTGCATAAAGGTCAGTTTGTACAGATGTTAACCAATTGAAATGAAACTTACAAACATTTCCGACATTTCGTCAACCTAGGGACTTGCCTTCATCAGTGCATGATCATTACCGCAGGTTGCCGAAATGTCTAAAGTGTTTCAATTTGGTTAGTGCCTTCACAAAGAACACCCAAAATTACCTAACCACTTAAAATATTAATAAAACACAAGTAAAGTAATTCAGGTAAAAAACCCGTGGGGCTGCCGCCCCTCATCCCGAATTACTTGCAAATATAGCAGTTCATCTCTGCAACAATGGTATCAGGTTTATGAAGAAGTTTTATCCTTCAGCTTTGTATTTTTCGCCTTAATTCCTTACAATTTTGAAGAAAATTCACTGCATTTTGGCAGTTTCAGCAACGGTTTATCCATCATGAACCCTGATACCATTGTTACAGAGGTAATCCGCCCCTAAAAGGTTAAGCTAATGGTCACTGGTAAGTATGGAACACCATAATTGTAAAATCAAACAATGATCACCTGACAAACAGTGTCTTTGCTAGCTTTAATAGTCGGAATTCAGTTCCAGCTTCTTTCAACTCTTTAAGCGATAGCTCCTTGTCTGCAACTTTCCTGAGAACTCGCAACTGGAATTCTTCATCAAGATTCTGCAGTGGCTCAAAATAATGCTGTTTGAATTCTGGTGTTGTTTGAAGCTGCTTCTTTGTTCCTACAATCCAATATTGAAAGAGACATTGGTATCAGGAATCCCTGCATGCATATTATACGTACGTATAAAATTATTATGCATGCTGTGTTGCGAAGTGCTGGTAAATAGTTATATAAATGCCATTATGCACCTGGGTACCCCATGTACAGTATGTAGAAAGTATCTTTGACTCACGTATTTCTTTCTGGCCTTTGAGCTCTCCATCCTCAAACATTTCAATTACTGACATTGCAAGAGTAAATACTGGGGCACTAAAGGCTGCCTGTGTGAAGATGTTTGCACTTCGTGTGTTAACAATCCCCTGAAACAAGAATGTGATTAATGTGATGAAATTTGTGTTCATGGCTGCAGCCAACTTATAATTGTCTATACCTTTGGCAAAATACACTTTAAGCATGCCTTCTTCCATTCAAGACTGGCCTTAGGGGTTGGATCATGGAGTGGGTCTTTTTCTGCCATGACATAGAGCCTTGCCCTGCAGCCTTCCACCTTAAAGTATGTACGTACGTATAACACATGTACAGGGAGAATATGGTGTATAATCTGAGTACATATACATTGTACATATATACATGTAATGTAGAGCTATGTAAGTGGAGTTATAATACAGTGAAACCTCTGTAAATCGAACACCCTAGCTTGGGGACCAACAGAAATGCATCTTTTAGAGAGGTTCTATAATGTACAGGAATTATGGAGTGCAGGACATAAAGCACGTCCAATTTAAAGACGATCCAGATTACAGAGGGTTTGGTTTAGAGAGGTTTTACTGTACATGTACGTACGTACGTATACATATATACATACATATAGACTAAGTATCACTCCTCTAGTTCTTGCAGTACCTACACGTACGTACGTAAGTACATGTACGTATATTCACACTCGAAACATGGATTGTTGACATATGTACAATGTCATACATACATGTGTATTGCATCCATAAAGACAGTTGAAGTATGTATACTCTACAACTTACATAGTCTCGGTGAGTTAAGCCATGAGTAAAATGGCCATTGACATTGTGTCGCATAGCAAGACGCAAGGCTTCTTCGTCTGTGAGGCCACAATATACCATTCCTAATGCTTCGCTAAACAGGGGGTGATCTGTTTTAACAGAAGATTTGAGGGACATGCATAATCAATAATAAATGATAACTGACAGGTACTATCATTAAATGTCTCTACCTGAGTGGTCTTTGAGGAGCCTCTTTCTTGCTTCCACAGAATGGAGGCCTCCTATTACCTCATAGGTGTACTGTTCAGCAAGGTCTCGTCTGAATTTCTCTTTATTTTTTTCCTCAATGCACAACAGAGCTAAGGGTGGGACACCAGGACCAGTGGGGTCTGTTTTCAGCTGGGCCTTCAGGCTTGCCACAAACAAGTCATCTACTTTACGTAGGAGACGTTGTGGGGGTGGAGTCTGGCACTGCTTGATTTGTACTTTTAGCGGTATTGTTCCTGTACATATACATACGTACGTACATAGTGTCTGAGGCCGATTTCAAAAATAATATACGTAATATGGCACAATTGTAAGAATACCACTGCAGATTCAAACTACGTACGTATGTACGATCACTGTATAATAGTGTTACTTTCTTTATCAATTTACAAAGAAGGCAAACATACCTAACTTCTTCTTTTCGATTTCAACATCCATGTCATCTTCAATATAGTCCTCATTTTTCCTTTTGGTCGGGTTCTCAAAGGTTTTCTCTGGAGCTGGTCGCTTTGATCCACACAATGATGGAGGGCTGGTTTCAGCCAAACTGGGAGAGGGTTGTAACTCTAAATCTTGCGTGTCTTCATCATCATTGCTTCGTAGGCACATGGCATCTTGTTCTGTGACAGAAATTACCATTCACATATGGACGGTACGCACGTACATGCAGTAGGGACCAACAAAAACTTATATACGTACGTTTGTATGGGTTCATAATGTCTGTGTATGGCAGTACGTGGCTTCTACACTGCACACTAACAATGCACGTATATACATACAGTAAAACCTCTCTAAACTGAACTCTCTGTAATCTGTAACCCTTTCTAAACTACGTAGATGTGTTCATAAGTCCTACTCTCAATATTTGCTGTACATACGTACGTATGTACATGATATGTACATATAGTACTTGTCTAAACCGCACATTTCCTTTGGTCCTTAGGGAGTTCGGTTTAGAGAGGTTTCAATGTAATACACTAGCAACAGATCTATATTGTGCTCAATGAAAATAGTACTACATAGCATTCTCCATTTTGTAAGGGCAGTACTTGTACATAAACTAAGCACTCAAAAACGAGAAGTACCGAATATTCTGGTGTGGTACCTGTTTTGATGTATGGACATCAACCGTCAATACACTTTTATGATTCCTAACATGTGTAATGCACCGTGTTTTAGACCAACCTGGCTCATAGGTGGCCAATTTTTCATATTGTTCAAGGAAATCTGCAGCTGTCTTGAGCCCCCTAAATGTCCCACACAGGTCATTCTTCTTCCAGTTAAAATTGGTTATGTTTAGCCTACAGAGTCCTTCCTTGCAAGTAATCTTGAAGTAAAAAGTAATAAAAGTGCACAAAGTATATAATCATTGTAATTTAAATTTGATAATGCATGTGTGTCTTAGCAATTGACAATTAATGACCGAATGCTATAAAAAGGAATCTCTACGCATTAATTTTAATTAAGTAACTGGATTACATCTATTATAGCAGGAACACTTGCAATGAATACGAAGTACCCCTTTTATATATTGACCACCCGCAGTGAATTGTCTACATAAAGTGGTCTTCGAAAACAGTGGTTCCTGGTGAGGGAGCCCTTGTCATGTGCTTAGTATGCATTTGTGGTTGCTTAGCTGGTCTTTCACAATTAAAGGGGTCTCTCGGGCAGGCCCATAGGCATGGGGGAGTTCAGATGGACCCCCCTAGTCTAGGAAACTTAGAGATTTGGTAGAGAAGTACCTCTATTATGTGTCTGTAACCTAGCTGATAAGCACAATCCTCTATCTAAAAACACTATAAACCAAATGCGTAATATACTTTCAGTTTGAAACAATTTCATATGTATGTCCACATTATCAGGGAAAAGACCCCCCCAAGACAAAGTCTGCCTACGGGTCTGTCTCTCAAAGGGGATCATACCCTAATAATATAGTTTTACTTTCAATGCAGGGTTTGAGCCTTCCACTCCAATCTTTCTGTGACAACATATATACTCCTCTATTTCACTGTTGCAGGTTTATCTTTGGTCAGCAAACAAAGCACAAATGCAAGACTCCTCAAGTTGTCCGAAAGTGGCTACAATACGCATGCAAGATAACATTGAACATTTTTGTGATTTACAATTTATTTTCACCAATTTTTGTACATTTGTATGCAATTATTACAAACCTTAATAACTTCCAGTGCCAATTTTGCGGTAATGCTACCTGTTGGTTCCTGTGGGTGAAGTGCGCGAACGATGCCCAGAGGCTGCTTGTTCCGGTTAAGAAAATCGATCCCATCGGTGTGTTTCACAGTGAATTGATTCTCCGCGGTCAATTCGAAATACCAAAGCTTTGCCTGGGGCATTCTTAGGAAGGTAGCTAGCCAGTCCTTTATAAAGTTTTTCGGCTGCACACCTTGGCGCGAAACACTTAGACAAGCGCGGGCGCGCCGAGTACGGCGAGACGAAGTGATGCAGCTGCTAGATCGAACCTTACTGCATTCTACAGTTCCAGATATTATCTAGTTAATTCAGAATTCAAAGTTGTTCGAAGCGTTCGAGAAGCATAAAGCCACTTAGCTTTCTATTGCAGGAGTATATGGCCACGAATGCGAGCCGTCCACTTACCTCCGGGGAAGTTCCCTCGCCGAAAAGGTCACGACCTTCACGTGAGTTTAGCACTAGTCCTGCATGCAATTGCAAAGCAAGCCCTAAATTAATTCCCATGCATGTCTGTGGACTCATAATAAGCATAAGCATACTATATCACATGTAAGCAATACAATTCTTGACAGACAGCAATAATTATAATACTTGTATAGTACACTACCAATA
>CAUJGJ010000242.1:7318158-7325658 GCA_963170055.1 Halisarca cf. caerulea | reverse complement strand
GCAGCTGTGTCATCTGCTGGACAAGGACCATACAGTGACAGGAGACAGAGCATTACTTACAATGGTATGTCAATTCTATGATTTATTGACAGAATTGTACATTAGACAGACATGAACTTCAATGATTTAACTGATCTTACAATATTAACTATTCTGAATAATAATGGGGACCTTATTCCATGCAGGTTACTGCTACCTATTATACACATGCAACTTGAATAAATTCACATAATGTATTGTTCATAACAATATTATTGCTGAATACGTAGTACAAGAATTTGAAAATTAAGTATTACAAACCCAGTAACTTCAAATCAATGTTTGTGAATGTAACTTTGTTTACAGTTTTCAATCATGAAGTTAACAATACATGTGTTTTTGTATACATAGTGCAAGGACCAGTAACCTCCCTCCAAGTGAGACCATCCACTACCATATTTGGGCTCATCATAACATGGGGACCACCTTCTGGTAGAAACTATCCAACTCCTGTTGCCTATCGACTCAGATATCGTGAGAGACCATCTAGTGGATCACCTGGTGGTTGGAGTAGTACCGTACAGAGGACTGCTACACAGAGACAGTACACTACACCTGTACTCAAACCAGGTACTAGGTATGAAGTGGAGGTTTGGGCTGTCTCTAGCATTGGAAGAGGGCAAACTGTATTCAGAACAGCAAGCACTCTTCAAGGTCTTCAAAGTGTGTGTGTTTATGTGCGTGTGTGTGTGTGTGTGTGTGTGTGTGTGTGTTGTGTGTGTGTGTGTGTGTGTGTGTGTGTGTGTGTGTGTGTGTGTGTGTGTGTGTGTATGTGTGTGTGTGTGTATGTGTGTGTGTGTGTGTGTTGTGTGTGTGTGTGTGTGTGTGTGTGTGTGTGTGTGTGTGTGTATGTGTGTGTGTGTGTATGTGTGTGTGTGTGTGTTGTGTGTGTGTGTGTGTGTGTGTGTGTGTGTGTGTGTGTGTGTGTGTGTGTGTGTGTGTGTGTATGTGTGTGTGTGTGTATGTGTGTGTGTGTGTGTGATTAGAACAGTAACCATATTAAAGTATGGCAAAAGTCTTTTCATAGTCCTACAATTTATCCGATATTATCATCATGCAAGTCCCATTTTGAGTGCTGGAGTAGAGAGATTTCACTGTACACAAGAATTTTTATGATATTACATAGTGTAAACTATTATTATTTCAATCTTTCGCTTTCACTTGCAAGCTACACTGACATCACAAGACTCCTTCTCAATTGGAGCAGTTGTTGGTGTTCTACTTGCACTTATTTTTGCCGGGGCTCTGGTAGCAGTTGTCGTGGTGATCTACTTGTGGTTAGTTCTTGACATATCTATCATAATATCATAACATGCATACTATGCTCATGTTTCATTTTGCACAATTTCATTGTATATAGATTATTTGTGGTGATTATAAGATTGGCAACACGGCAAATCTATGTTAACTTAGTGCACGTAACGCTACTTACCTGCTAGTCATTGAATACTCTAACAATGTCATAATAATTAACATTGTTCAGTTACAGGAAAAGCCTAGCATGTACATCATGTCGATCTCTACAAGTAACTCCAAAGCCAGCTAGGAAGAAGAATAAGACAGACATGTATGAAATGCAACCTTCTCCTGAAGAAGCATACTACTTCTCATGTAAGATTGACTGTACTTTTATGTGAGACATTTCCTGGTGGTATATTACTGCTAATTAACATGTGTTATACAGTAGAACCTCGTTAGTAAGAACACTGTTAATGAGTAATACCTGGTTAGGAAGTACAAGGATATGATGCCCCAGCTTATAACCCTAATACTAATCTATATGGTTACCAAGTACTACTGATAGTATAGGGTATATAGGGTATTCTTATTTAGCCTGGGGAACCTTTAGCCAGAGTCTACTGTAAGTGGCACCCAGAAAAGAAAAGGGACAAAAAGACAAAAACAAAAACAACAAAGGGGGTGTACAAAGATTCAACAAAAAGAGTTCGAGGTTTGCATTATGATGAAATGATAATACAATGAATAGATGAGCAAAAATTATAAATTTAGTCATTAGTGAATGGAATAAATTCAATCTGTAATGAGATAAGATTATTGGTGCATGAGTATGAAAATAGTGTCTGATTAATGATATGTACAAAATCATATTGTCAATGAGTTATTCATTTAAAAAGTGATCTTCACATTGTTTAGTGAACACCCGAAAGTCCGCACAGCATCGGATGATATTTGGTAGTGATCGCCATAATGATGCGTCAACAAAACTAAATGCCTTCTGGCCAAGGGAAGTACGAAAACATGGAAGGTTTAATTGTGAAGTAGAAGATGCTCGAGTATTATAATGAGAGGCTGGTGTGGAAAAAAGGTTGTTAAGATAAGTAGGTGATTGTAGAGATAAGCACTTATAAACAGTTTGTGCCAAATGTACTTTTTGTCTAGAACTAAGAGTTGAAATACCTAATTCTTTACGAGCAGAAGAGGCAGAATAATCTCTACGATTGCGAAGGACGGTTCTTCAAGCGAAGTTTAAAAGCGTTTCTAACCGATGACTATCCTGTTTGGTGGAAACAGACCACACATTATCACAGTAGTCAAATAGAGGAAGAATGTACGATTTGAGATAGTGAGTAGAAATTTGGAGGGGCCCCACGTGTACTCACTAACGAGATTTGAATGTATATTACCTGCATATGATATACATGATCATAGGACAACATGCAGATCATTATACACTTGCATGTCCAATAGGAGGCCACTTATTTCAATTTAAAATTTATTAAGTATTGTGATCATAATGTTAAGCATGCTAAATATTTATGTGACATCAGTTTGACACAACGAACGTTGGACATGGGCACTAAACATTGTTGCATTAAAGTATATAAAATTGATGTCTTTATGTGCTTCTTGTGTAGTGCAAGTCGGATCCGTGAAACCCATTCCTCAAAGCAGTTTCAGCATTCATGTCAAAGCCATGCACATGGAGAGGGACAGCGGGTTTGAGAGGGAGTTTCAGGTAAGAGCAATATAATTGTACATTGTGTAATATCATTATGCTGGATTTGAAATTCATGAGAAGTTGTACTACCTGCAGTTATTTGTAATAGTTATACAATGACAATTTGCCAAGTATGGATTATACATACACAGATCCGAGAGCGAGTAGCACCCGAGAGTGATTGTGTGTATAATCCATACTCCGCAAATACCATTGTATAACCTTATACACTATATACTACATAGTATAATATTGTAGTGTATATGGTACCCAGGACTTTTATTTGCGGAACATCAACTTGGCTTTATTTAGCAGAGAATGTATACATTCTATCATAAGAATCCCAACTCTTCTGATGCTGCTAGAAGTTATTACAAGGACAGTAACTGTTGTACACTTAATATTGCATGGGAATAATCCATGTGTATATACAAAATTTTCACATTGGCTTCAAAGAATTCAAAAAGTGGCAAGTTTTCACAACGGTATATCTTCGGCTACAAGAGGCTAGCTACAATAAAGCAGCAGCCACCGCTGCTCCAGCAAAGACTGGCCCAGGCCCACAATCCCCCCTAAATCTGCCCCTGCGTTGGTAAATATATAAGTTCGAAGAACAGTGCTCTCCTTCGCCTTGATCTATGGGCAGCTAGCTGCAGAATGAACCTATACAATGTGCTAGATTGCTATTGTATAAAATGACTACTTTTTATGCCTATAATATAACATTATTTACCCTTTCCCTATATATGAGCTGGGGTATAACTGAAATAAGAAGCCAAATAGGCTCTTGTTGCAGTTATACCCCGGTTATGGGATTAAACTTAGTGTAGTTACCCTGGAAACGGGGTATATTTACATATAAACACTTGTACTATATCTATAGACCATAGTAAACGATCCCAATGGAAGTGAAGAGATGGCAAAGGAGAACAGACCTAAGAATCGTTACTTCAACATACACACTTGTAAGTTTTCTATTCCTCATGACACAATGACACATCATCAAACTGTTGAGGTACAATACATGACATTGTGTGTGTAGGAACTAGACTGACCTGAAGACTATAGGCATATATAATATATGCATGTACAGTACATGACATTGTAAAATTACATATATACCCACAGTAACACTTGTATGTAGTTTTTCTTTAATTTTCAATAACGTAGTGTTTGTTCAATGCATTAGTTAATTAGTACAATTTTTATAGTCTGGTTATATGCGAACATGTACTGACTATGATACACTTCCAAATTACCAATGATTATTACTATTATGCAAGAACCCTACACACCAGGCAAAGCACATCAGTATACTTCGGAAGTATACACAATTGAGCTCATTTCATTGCAGTTGACCACTCAAGAGTAGTGCTATCAGGCAATAAGGAAAGCGACTACATCAATGCTTCATTTATTGATGTGAGTATAATAGACTAAGTTCACAAAGAAGTATGAATTCATTGGAGACAAAATACATGCACACACACACACACACATACACACACACACACACACACACACACACATACACACACACACACACACACACACACACACGCAAGCACACAAGTAAAGATGCACACACAAACACAGAATTTGTCAATATTATAAGGGGCCCAGCACTTCTTCATTCTTAGGGTTATAACCGATTCAATGCCTATATTGCCAGTCAAGGTGAGATTTCTATCAATCTGTTGAAATAGTGCAGCAATATTCAATGACATGCAAACGTGTGTTTTTGTAGATCCTACACTGTGGGACAAGTATAATTTTGTAAACAATCAGCTGTTCAACTTTACATAATCATGCATTTCTATTTCAACCTAAATTATACCAAAATCACTTTCTATTTCTGTATTGATATTATTTTGGGATCAGTATGAGCCGAAACATTCTGTGTGGATTAGTCACAACCTACTGAGTTTTAATTGGAGCAAGACAAAATATAATTCTTTCTTCTATTAAATTGCAATTGGAAACATACATATTGATAACCTTAAATTATGGTAACTGACTTTATAGAAGATTGCATAATAATATTATTAGAACTCTCATGCAGGCTTGGTGCAATTAATTCAATTATTTGTCTTTGCATTACATTTCAAACCAGGACCACTTCCAGACACTATAGCCGATTTCTGGGAAATGGTTTGGGAGCAAAGATCACCTGTGATAGTGATGCTGACAAAACTTGAGGAAAGGGGGAAGGTTGGTATACCACATACTACTGTGAAAAGATGCACTATAGGTATACATTACATGGATGAATAATCATTATTATTATTATATATTTTTGATTATTAATTCATATGAAATCAGTATTCTACACATATTCAGCATTAACTTGGAATTTTCTATTATAATGATATTATATATTTGACTTCTACATGTAGGTTTGCTGTACATGTGTATATAATATACTACCGATTAGCATAGTGTGCTATTGTACATGTCATTGATGCCTACACCTACATGCATGGCATGGTGCGAGTGTATTCAATTCTCATTCACATTGTGAATTAACCATCCATAGGTGAAGTGTGAGAAGTACTGGAATGATGAATTAGACACACCTTATGACGTGAGCAGGAACCTGACAGTGACCACTCGATCCTACAAGGCTATGGCTGACTATGAGATCAGGGATATCAGAGTAGTGAAGGTGTGTGTATGTGTGTGTGTGTGTGTGTGTGTGTGTGTGTGTGTATGTGTGTGTGTGTGTGTGTGTGTGTGTGTGTGTGTGTGTGTGTGTGTGTGTGTGTATTGTGCATATTTGTGAATACATACGTATATATGAATGTATAACTGTGTCCATGTGGTTGAGTACCTGTGTCTGTACAACATATATGTACACATGACTGTGTTTATGTGCTTTGTGTAAAATTAATGCATTGTATAATAATTATTGCCTAAGACTGAAGTTTATCCCAGAATTATGGTATCATATATCTGCAACTCTACTTTCCTGCAGGCAAATGGCTCCCACAACAAACCACTAGATGTTGTTCAGATGCAGTACACTGGATGGCCAGACTACGGTGTCCCCTCCCATCCTTCTTTTCTGGTGAAGTTTGTGCAGCAAGTGAGGAAGCAGTACAAGGACAGTACTGCTCCTTTGCTTGTACACTGCAGGTGGGTACATCATGGGGAAGTTAGTGGTGACACCACAATAATATATAGGGTGCATATGGAAGACAAAAACATTACCTGAATGTGTTTATCCAATAATAATGTATGTTTGCATACTTATGTAATTGAAAGGAAGCCATTGTAGTATTAATTTTGTCATTTATTCATTATGATAGTATTCAGGATAATCAATAAGAAGTTTCAATAGATGATATACTGAGACTGTGCATAGGTCCCAAAGTGGGTGTACTTTTTGCTTCAAATTAAACCTCCACATTTTCAGGTCCTCTTTATTGATGTTCATGATTGTATGCATAGCATGAATAACACTCAACACCCTTGCCATTTTACTACTTTTGTGTGTATTCACATACACATGCAGCGCTGGTGTTGGTCGAACCGGTACCTTCATCACCATTGATGCAATGCTGGAGAGACTGCAGGAGAAAGATGATATGAATATTTTCCAGTTTGTGACAGATATGAGAACAAAAAGGACCTTCATGGTGCAGACAATGGTTAGTGTGATATATATTTAATATTATACACTTGGATATCTCTAGTTAATACTTGGATTAGTACATGTGCACTAATGGAATCACGATACATGGTTGTAAGTGTAGTGATTGATGCAATCACTACATTGTACACAGGTAGTAAGTATATATAAAATTACCAGGAGTCTGCATAATGTTAATGTTCACAATATTATGCTCCGATATAATATGGCATTCACATACACAGGAACAATATGCCTTCATCCACGATGCTCTCAATGACCATCTGACATGTGGGGACACATCAGTAGCTGCTCAGCTCTTGAAGACTGTGATTGCTGAAATGAGTAGTCCGGAGCAGGAAATCAGCTGTACAGGATTCCAGGAACAGTTTGAAGTATGATATTCTATATATGGCCCACCCTGACAATATACATTTTAATTGGATGTGAACCTGCATTAATACATTACCTCCTGCATAGGCATACTATCATATATGTATGTGTACATAACATGCATACATAATAACATACAAATGTGCATATATCACACAATAGTAGTACAGTGTGCGCACCATCTGCACAGAACAGTAGATGCTTGCGCTTATCTACAATATATATATATATATATATATATTATACAATATTATGCATATCCTAATGTCTGTAGCTTCTGGACAGCTTGTGCAAAACAACTTGTGCTGAAGATAAAACCTACTCCAGGAAAGGGAGTATCACCTCAAAGAACAGATACAGCAACAAATTTCCCTGTAAGTATTATATACTATTTTACCAATTGCTTTGGGCTTGACATGAAAATGCGCAGCATTGGCATGTGCTTGAATAATAATGTCATTTCCGAACATAGATTCCC
>CAUJGJ010000242.1:7303158-7308158 GCA_963170055.1 Halisarca cf. caerulea | reverse complement strand
CGCAAGCTATGGATTCTGATTTCTCTTGGTAAGTACATTACTATCATTATAGTATAATATATACAGTTTACTAAGGCAGCTTAAGTATATTATATATTAGACAGAGTAAGGTATATTTTCTTATCATAAACAATCGAATATTTTATAAGGAACACAATGCATGTGTTTGCGCAGCTATATCTTTCAATATGATACCAGGGTATAGCCCTAATACAAACACAACAGGACCATCATATATTTGCTCACACCTTTATAAGTATCATAATAATTCTTTGACTACAAGAATTGCCCTTCTGCAGTACTGCCCACTCATGCCCTTTTGACATTCAGAAGAATGGATGTAACGAACCAGCAAGTACAAGTTGCACCAGGAGAAGTGGTGCAGGTGTATTGCACACATGGACTATATCCTAACTGGAAGATGGAATATATAAGCTATATAAGTTCTAGTACATCTGCCAATGTGTATCAGGTAAAAGGGCGAACTAATTCTTCTCTGGTCATTAAGTCAGTGAATCCTTCCAATGCTGGCACATACACATGCGAAAGCAATGGACGTAGGGAAAGAGTGGCTATTGGTAAGTGCATGCTTGATGTGTAGACCACATTGAGATTTGTATGAAGCAATTACAATGAGCATTGATTTGGTTTGCAGAAATAGCAAAGACTAATGGTACAACTCAACCACGACCACCTCCACCCCCCAAAGTCCAATATGTCACGGTTACTAAAACTGTACAAAGTCATCCAGCATTTATAAGAGTGTCATGGAGTGCAGTCAGTGGAAGTGGTATCAGCTACACTGTATGTTACAGTACAACTAGTGGAACACAGTCTGATCCTCCATCTAATGCTAACTGTGATACTAGTGGAATCGCTAGTACATCTACCACACTGGGTCCACTTAGTAGAGGAACAACCTACTACATCTGGGTGGCAGCTGTGTCATCAGGTGGACAAGGACCATACAGTGACAGGAGATGGGGCATTACTTATACTGGTAGGAAGGTACAACACATTATTTATACATGTTTATACTAAACTTCATTCTAGAAGAGTCTATATATAAGAATGTGAACCACAGCATTGGTATACAATATATCAAATAAAGGGATTTAACCTACAGTACTGTAACAATTGAATATTATGTCATGGTATAGTATTATAATAATTCGAAAATAATAATTATAAACATGAATTCACTTAGAATTTTCAAACTCTCCTTGTGCAACGCAGATATGTTGCGAAGTATTGTCAAAAATAATACAGTGAAACCTCTCTAATCTGACACCTAAGTGCATTATTAATTTTGGGTTGGATGCCCTAAAATTCGACATAATAAATTTGAATTATCCTTAATATTATACTCATATAGTATTACATCTCCCGTATACTATAGATTTTTCAGTCACTATAACATGGGGACTTCCATCTGGCAAATCCTCCTTATAATTACTATTATGATAATACAATGATTCCTTTCTTTTGGATGATTAGTACCTGGTCCAGTAACCTTCCTCCAAGTAAGACCATCCACTACCATACTTGGACTGATAATAAGATGGGGACCACCTTCTGGTAGCAACTATCCAACTCCTATTACCTATCAACTCAGATATCGTGAGAGACCATCTAGTGGACCACCTGCTGGTTGGAGTAATACTGTACGGAGGACTGCTACACAGAGACAGTACACTACACCTGTAGTCAAACCAGGTACTATGTATGAAGTGGAGGTTTGGGCTGTTTCTAACATTGGAAGAGGGCAAATCGTCACAAGAACAGCGACTACATACCAATGTACTGCCTAGTTCCATCAGTTGATATGATGAAAGTCCACCACTATAGCAATTTTACTTTTTCTTCAATATGTAGTGCCAGACCAAGTAACGTCCCTTCAAGTAAGACCATCCCCTACCATATTTGGACTGATCATAACATGGGGCCCACCTTCTGGTAGCAACTATCCAGCTCCTGTTATCTATCGACTCAGATATCGTGAGAGGCCATCTAGTGGATCACCTGGTGGTTGGAGTAGCACTGTACAGAGGACTGCTACACAGAGACTGTACACTACACCTGTACTCAAACCAGGTACTAGGTATGAAGTGGAGGTTTGGACAGTATCTGCTATAGGAAATGGACAGAGTATATTTAAAATAGCAAGCAGTCGCCAATGTAAGTACTTGCAAGTATAAAGCAAACTCTATATATTTTACTGAACACTACAGTAGAACCTGTATAATCCAGCACCCATTGCATGGGGAATGAAAAACAGTGCTGGATTAGCAGGTTGCTGGATTGTAGAGGTTTTTCGTTTTCAACCATACAAATGATGATGCAATGAAACAGGCAGTTGTATCAAGCATATTAAGCATGCATATGCATACAGCAATGTATGCAGTTAGCTAAATTTATAGTCCAATCAAAATATAAATATGTCAGTTTTCCCAGTTACAGGAATGCTATGTTTTTGAATATAGTGTACTATCTTGCTACAACCTGTGTTCATATTGTCCACTGCTTCCTATAATATCTTTGTGAGCTCTCCCAGCCATGACTATGGCGTTTTTATTCTTGGCAAGTGGGAAGCTGCTGCAATACAAATGAGGGCAATTATTGCATCATCGCTTACCCTTTATAGGTTTGTTTTCTGTATTAGTCCAATTATGATGTCACAAGTTACTGTCACAATTACATCACTAAAATGGCGCAAGCTACCTAAATCTTGCTTTACGGAATTTGTAATTTTCGTATGTTTTCTGACTTCCAAAGCAAGCGCTTTTGAAGAAATACCGGTTTATATATTTAGGCCTGTTTGACCAGCGGAATCAATACTGGATTGCGAGTTAGCAGGTAAGTTGCTGGATTTAGAGGCCGGTTAGTTTGTATGGCAAAACGATTGGTGCCACAGAATCTTGGCAGGTTTAGGCGCATTCCGGTTTATAGAGGTGCCATATTAGGCAGGTTCCACTGTAATTACCTTCTTTGTACAAATATTTAGTACCAGGACCAGTGACTAAGTTCCAAGTGAGACCATCCACTACCATATTTGGACTGATCATAACATGGGGACCACCTTCTGGTAGCAACTATCCAACTCCTGTTACCTATCAACTCAGATATCGTGAGAGACCATCTAGTGGATCACCTGGTGGTTGGAGTAGTACTGTACAGAGGACTGCTACACAGAGACAGTACACTACACCTGTACTCAAACCAGGTACTAGGTATGAAGTGGAGGTTTGGGCTTATATTAGCAGCAGATCAGGTCCTGTGAGGACAATGTTTGGTATCACAGGTGGGTTGTGTGTACGCAGCTTGATTCCTTTTGAATTTGTAATGTATAATTATTGTCTTGGCGTTTCATTTATTTTAGCATCTGGATCTGTGCAAGCACTCAATGTCAGATCACATGGTACACGAATTGCTCTGGTGGTAACATGGAGGCCTCCATCAGACATCACAAATCCCACTGTATACAGACTAAGATATCACAAGACATCATCTAGTACCTGGAGCAGTACAAGGACAATTGGTTCACAGCAGACACAGTACACAATCACTGGTCTGGAGGAAAGTGCTACCTATGAAGTGGAGGTTTGGGCCACTTTCCGTAGTGGGGAAGGTAGCAGGAGAAGAGTAGCTGCTAGAACTACAAGTGGGATTCCATGTGCTATTATGCTATAACCACTCAAATTCACTATCATTTTTGAAAATAATTCATGCAGCCTTTGTTCATTTCTTGTAGATCAAGTTGAAATACAAATTACATCTGTCACTACTCACTCCATTACACTGGTCCCAAGCCCTCCTTCTGGAACTGTGTATTATAAGGAAGTTGGCTCAAGTGCTCAACCAAGACATGTTCCCTATTCTAATACAGTAATAATAACACAATTACAGCCCAACACCGAGTACAATATCACATATGTGACTGGTAATGGATTGGGGGTAAACAGAGCAGAAGTGAGACAATTTACGTTGCCAAATGGTGAGTGATTATTCAAAACACTGTTAACATATGATGTTTGTGCACATGTGCGTGTGTGCATGTGGTAGACATTTTTACATATGTGTGATTGCATGATTTTTTGGAAAATTTATTACCTTAAGGCATTCACATTTCTCAGCCGTGTCCAAACTAAAGTTGTCAGTTGTTTCATCCAAATCAATAAGCATCTTCTGGAAGAAGCCGGAGTATAGCAACTCACTGATGTATCATATCAACTATAGTTTATCAATGAGCAAACCTATCACACGCATATTGCCCAGATCCAATGTCTACACCCTCACTGGTCTTCATCCATATGAAGAGTACACCATATCAGTACAAGCTGGTAACAGAGCAGGACTGAGTGCACCTGTGACTGGTACTGCTAGGACATACAGCGATGGTGAGCCATTTTGCAGTTGACATTTATCCTTATCAATGTAAATATCATAAGCCTTGTATATGAATCTCACTATTCTCTAGTTCCTGATGGGCAACCACGTAGTTTACGAATTGATATGAAGGAGTCTACCTGGGTCCATGTGGCTTGGAGCATACCCTTAGTTCGTGATAGAAATGGAATTGTAATCAGTTATGTAATTGAAGTAACCCCAAAATTGGGAAATCTCACCGTCCATCTGCTAAACCCCATTTTCAGCACTCCAGAACTCATCACCTACAACATCACAGGATTGAGTCCAGGTACAGAGTATACAGTGAGAGTGGCTGCCTCTACTGTAAATGGTACAGGACCATTTAGTAGGCGATCAATGATCAGGACCAAAGATGATTGTAAGTTCTTTGTATTGCATGGGAACTGCACATTTATAAATTTATATTATCAACTATTGGTAACAATTTGTATACTCGGTCTCTATTTAATCTTATCTGTAGTACCTGGACCAGTAAGCAACCTAACATTCACTGTTTCGTCCTCTACTGAGGTAAAAGTACTTTGGGAAGAGCCTAAGAATCCCAATGGAATCATAGTGAGATACTCGGTGAT
>CAUJGJ010000242.1:7280658-7288158 GCA_963170055.1 Halisarca cf. caerulea | reverse complement strand
AACGCACATTACCCCAAGATTCGATTCTGAGGGTTTGGTCCTTTAGTAACAATATATCAAAGTATCAAAATTAAAAGCCGAGATTTCTACCACCGCCTTTTTCGATTAAGTTTTCTTGTCGAACAGAACCGTCTTTCCAGGCTAAGTCACGCGTTGTCACATGTTCCATAAACATCTTTCTCGTATACTCACGTATATGTCCCACTTGCAAATGATATCATCACCAAAACAAACTATAGGCGTGTGACAAACCCACGCGTTGCCCACTATAACGAAAATCATTGGGTGAAGCCAGATAACGTTGCGCTTTTGGCTGGATTAGGACATAACATACCTGCGCATGTATTCTTTCTATACTACATGTAACACAACTATATACAATGCATATAATTTATTTTCACATAAATGAATTTTATTACATTAATGAAATATGCATGTAAACATAATAATTATGTAATTATATTTGAAATAGGTTATTTTTAATTGACTATAATTATAAGAATATGATTTATTTCTATTCTTGAAACTGGTAGTCACACTAACAGCACCACAAGACTCCTTCCCAGTTGGAGTAGTGATTGGTGTTCTACTTGCCATCATTTTTGTTGGAGTTCTAGTAGCAGTTGCTGTGGCGATCTATTTGTGGTGAGTTGTTTACATTTCCAATGACAGCACTGTATTATAAACATCCATACAATGTCATAATTGATACATCATCATGATATATATCATTATTATTGCTCAGGAAAAATCTGATTTTATATTGTACAGTATAATGTTATTATTACATTTCTGAGATTACAAAAAATTCATGTGACATTAAATGTAATTGGGGTCTTGTGGCAAATTACTACATTACTCAGTTGTAAGAGAAGTCAAGCTTGTGTCTCATGTCAATCTCTTCAAGCAACTCCAAAGCCAAGTAAGAAGAAGGCGAAAAAGGCAGACATGTATGAAATGCAACCTTCTCCTGAAGAAATATACTACCTCTCATGTAAGATTGACCATGATATAGGCACTGTGCATGCATGCCGAAATATTTGTATTAATTTATGTGTGCATAGGATTATACTACAGATATTACTGCCAACACAATGTCATACGAATGTCTTATAACTCATGATGACAGTTTATATGGCTGGAGGGGTTCCCTATAATAATAACATAACACATAAATAACAATATACTACTGAGGTAAATAATAGTATACACCTGTATTGCCTTATAGGAGATCATTAGTAAATTGATTTCAAAGGAATTTTTTGATTAAAATGTGAAGCACACTATACACAATTGTGCCTGACATCAGTTGGCCACAACAGACATAGGACATGTGTGAACAACAGTTGCATTTATGTATAGTGCAAGTTGGATCGATGGAACCCATTCCTCAGAGCAGCTTCAGTATTCATGTCAAAGCCATGCACATGGAGAGGGACAGCGGGTTTGAGAGGGAATTTCAGGTAAGAATGTCATGGCTACCATGTACTGTATTAGCTAGATTTGACATTATGAGCGCATGCATGTACAACCTGTATTTAAGATGTAAACACTTGTAATATAGACCATAGCAAATGATCCAGAGGGAAGTGAAGAGATAGCAAAGGAGAACAGACCAAAGAATCGCTACCTCAACATACACACTTGTAAGTCTGCTACTCCTCATTACACAATGCAAGGCAACATGATCTAACTTAATTATAAATAACCGTTGAGGCTGACTAACTTATTTTATATAGGCCATGTAGGTTACATTAGGGTACATTAGTGACTGACTTATATAATATATTATATATATATATATATATAGGCTACAATATTATAGGTAAAATACTAGTACAATTTTGCATAAAATGCAAAATTACACATCTGCATTAATGCACATCGGTCCAGTACACACCAAGCAAAGTAGTTACTGTACTTCTGTTATATTATTGAACTTACTTTATTGCAGTTGACCACTCAAGAGTTGTACTAACAAGTAATGAGGGAAGTGACTACATCAATGCTTCATTTATTGATGTGAGTATAACATATAGCATCACAAAGCAATATAAATGTATTTTGTGAAGTTCATAACTGCATGCAAACACACACACACACATGCAAAGAATTTGTTATTATTATATCAGTGATTGGTTAAATTATTATTCTTCATTTTCAGGGTTATAATTGGAGCAATGCCTATATTGCCAGTCAAGGTGAGATTTCTGTCAATTTGTTTAAATAGTGCAACAGAATTTATGCAGAAGGGCAGAATGCATTGTTACATACATTGTGGTGCAATTACAATATTATCTTTGTTATATGTTGCTTATTAGTAGACAACCAGCTGTCAATTTACATTCATTTTAACTTCTACTACCGTATTCTCTCTAAAAATTCGTCATTCTAATTTTTGTCAGGTCTAAATCTTTGGTTTATTTGTATTCTAAACCTGTCGAATTTGCAGCCTTTCTAATTTCCGTCATGTGACTCTAATTTTCGTCAGGTACCGGAAGTGATCTAATATTTCGTCATCTCCCCCGCAGTTCCCGATGAATTCGCTCGCGACGATCTCCTGCAACGAGTGTATCTTGTTCTTGTAGACACAGAGTCTCACTAAGACGAACAATTGCAATATTTTCTTCGTCTTTAAAGAAGGAAATACACACCGCTTGTGCTTATTCCGGCTTTCTTTGTGGATTTTTGTTTATCTAAGTACGCGAATGGGTCAGAATGGCGTACCTCCCATCACTAAAAGCTGGAATTATAGGATTCGAGAATAGCTTTCTAAAGTTTCGTCATATTCTAATTTTCGTCTAAAAATTCTATATTTTCGTCAGGGCAAACAATTTAGGGAAATCCTATTCTATTCTAATAGAACGACGAATTTTTTGCTGCATTAGGTGTGACGAATTTTTAGAGAGAGTACGGTATATCAAATTACTTTCCATTATTAATATGCATTTCTATTCAATATGTGATAGGTATGAGCCCAAACAATCTGTGGAGTATAGTTACAAAATGTATGAATTTCACTTTAATCAAGACAAAATATAATTCCTTTTCCACAAGGTTATCAGTGATTCCCAAAACATGCATTGGTATGTAGTGAAACATAGCAGGGTTATACATAATAATATAATAACCATATACGTTTGGTACTTGAGTTTATAGCAGATTGCATGATAATTTTTTCAAGCTCTAATGTGTGCTTGTCATCCCCTTTATTCATGCAATGCTTTGTCTCTGCATTATGTTTCAAACCAGGGCCACTTCCGGACACAATTGCTGATTTCTGGGAAATGGTTTGGGAGCAGAGATCACCCGTGATAGTGATGCTGACAAAACTCGAGGAGAAGGGGAAGGTATATTATGCCAGGCTGAATTCTTTTCCAATAAAATAACTTAATAAATAACTGTTGCATGCATTTTGAACATGCAGTGACATCATGCTTATAATATTACGACAGAATAGACTATTGTACATGATATTCAAACAAATTTAACTACAGTATTTACCTGCCATTGCAAAGTAATATGAAATATCTTCTGTAGGTGAAGTGTGAAAAGTACTGGAATGATGAGTTGGACACACCTTATGACTTAAGTAGAAACTTGACAGTGACCACTCGATCCTACAAGGCTATGGCTGACTATGAGATCAGGGACATCAGAGTAGTCAAGGTATATGTGCACATAATATAAGTTATTAATGCTAATAACATTAATAATATTATAATTATGATTTATAGTTTGTGTATGTGTGTGTGTATGTGCATGCATGCTTGTACGTGCATATGCGTTTGCATGCGTGCATTTGTGTGTGTATACATTTGCACAGGTGCATGTGCATGTACTGTACCTATGCACATGTATGCATGCCTAAATGAGTTCATGTATAGGTACATGAGTGCATGTGCATGCATATACACATGATTGTACTTAATAGTTTGCATTATGTACTTATATAAACAGGAGTATATGTGTGCATTGGATTTACATACAGATCTTTGAGCTTGAAGATTTACTACCCCAGAATTATAGTATCATACACCTGCAACTCCCCTTCAGGCAAATGGTTCCCGCAACAAACCACTGGATGTTGTTCAGATGCAGTACAACGGATGGCCGGACTACGGTGTCCCCTCCCATCCTTCTTCTCTGGTGAAGTTTGTCCAGCAAGTGAGGAAAGAGTACAAGGATAGTACAGCTCCCATGCTAGTGCACTGCAGGTGAGTGCAAGATCATGCAGGATACGCAGGTTGGTACATATATAGAGTGAGTTCACAATAGTATGCTGGGTATAGAAGACATGCACAAGGCTTCATCCCCATAATGTATGTCTGGACAACATATACTAGATGTACTCAAAGCGCAGTACTCACGAGACAGTACGTGGTCAGTGTTGACGTCACATACACATGATCGTCACGTGGCAGAACATGTCAACCGAGATGGCTGACCAATTCGCATCCCCAAACAAAATATAGTCAGAACCCTGCCAAAAGCAAAGACAATTTTCAACAAACAAAAACGTTGTCCCGAGATATGGCCTAGTTCTGTGCTTTAATGCGTCGATTACTTTTCTACAATAGAGCTATTCGGCATCAGGAGGCAGAAAGTGAGTTTTTCATTTCTCTAAATAGCAAAGTTTTAGTTAGACTTTCGAACGAATCTCTTGCCTAGCCTCAAGAGAACAAATGTCCCTCTTTGCCAGTTTTAGCTACTGCGAATTTCGACGAGTACCTTCCGAGTAATTCGTGTCCAAAGTGACCTAAAATGGGACAAAATCGAACAAATGCTACCCAAAAAGTAATCAAATGTGTGGTAGCTCAAACCCACTCTGCTAAAGCACCGGAAATAGAAAACTCGCTATGCTTGTAATTATGGAGTAACTGAATTGAAACAATTGTACTGTAGTAATGTCTCATTCATTCATATTATCTACGTAATTAATGGGAGTTTAATTTTTAATTACTGGTATATTGCATGATACTGATGACAAATACCAAAATGGGTCCAATTGTGGCTTCAAACCAACACTCATAATTTCTACCTGTTATTATTATATTATAACCTGTAGCGCTGGTGTTGGTCGAACTGGTACCTTCATCACTGTTGATGCAATGCTGGAGAGACTACAGGAGAGAGATGATTTGAATATCTACCAGTTTGTGACGGCTATGAGAACCAAAAGGACCTTCATGGTGCAGACAATGGTGAGTGGGTATAGTGTGAACTATACTCCTGGATTTCCCTATACTCAATGACTGGATTAGTTTATTATATGCACGCAGATATAGAATCAAAAATTACTTGTAATTGATGTAATTATCTGCAGTCACTGTATATAAGTATATGCATAATATGCTATTCTATGCCACTAGTGCATAATAGTTCAGTGGCCAGTGTCCACATGCTTGATTAACCATAGGTGCAGGAACCATGGGGGCTAGCGGGGCTATAGCCCCCCCTATGTTCATTTTAGTCAATGTTCACTTGATTATAATAATTAAGTTATTATACTCCAAAGTACAAGTCATTCCTACACCAATGTATGCAATTATACATACGTATATAATACAATGACATGGTATAATATGACAATAACATACACAGGACCAGTATGCCTTCATCCACGATGCTCTCAATGACCATCTCACATGTGGTGACACGTCAGTGCCTGCTCATCACTTGAGATCTGTGATTGCCGAAATGAGTGCTCTGGGTCAGGAAACCAGCTGTACAGGATTCGAGGAACAGTTTGAGGTATGATATTCTGTACAAGGCCGAGGCCCCCTCTGCATGAGAATACGCATACTAGATGGATCAATGATTAAGGCATGCCAGTACATTGTATGTGTGTACTATAACACGTACTATGGTGCACTCTGGATATGACACAAAATGTGTGACATGCATGCATGCGTGGATTTATATTTACACAACACAGTGGATGTTTGTGCATGCATCTAATAAATTGTAGTACATAACTGTTTACAAGTGCTCAGGTTACAAGTGTATCCTAATGTTGGTAGTTTCTGGACAGCTTATGTAAGACAACTTGTGATGAAGATGACAGCTACTCCAGGAAAGGGACTATCACCAAAAAGAACAGATACAGTGACAAATTTCCCTGTAAGTAGACTCAGTATTAATTGCTGAATTGTTCCCTACATACATGTACAGCATTTGTGATGGAGCATATATTACAGTATTATGATACTGTTGTCATCTTCGAACCACCGCATATAGATTCTCACAATCATTTGAAGCTGCATTCAAGAACCAATACAAATGGTGGAGATTACATCAATGCCTCATTTGTTGATGTCAGTAAGCTGTTGTAATGTCACTCACTTAACAAAACTTTATTGCAAGTATTACTGTAACTAACATTAATTATCTTGTACAATGAGCATGCCCATGCACAGCATAATCTCATTGCAACTTTCCTGCATGTAGGTGAGCTGAAGTAACCAATTTAGCTATAGTAATATGTATGTGCCTTTGTAGAGCTACTCAAAGAGTAAGGCCTTCATAGCTGCTCAAGCTCCTCTGGAAAACACGAAGAACGACATTTGGCAGTTGATATGGCAATATAAGATGCCAACGGTTGTGGTTTTGTGTGACTTTCAGGAAGATAATGAGGTGTGTATGCTGTGTGTGCACGTGTGTGCATGTGTGTGTGTGTGTATGTGTGTGTGTGTGTGTGTGTGTGTGTGTGTGTGTGTGTGTGTGTCTGCGTTGGAGGGGTGTGCATGTGTGTGGCAAGAGGGTACATGTCTGCATGTGCCACATGTGTTTAAGCTTTCTGCATGTCCATGAGCCCATGTATACACATGTATGTGCACGAGCTGCAGCTTATATAGATGGGTGGATGCATACATGAGCATGCATGAATGTGTATTATTATTTAACTACTTTGTGTGCATAAGTATATATATATATATATTATAGCATCTGTTACCATGGTAACGGTACGATTATTCAGCGATTATATAATGTATAAAACATGGGCACCTAACTCGCCATGAGTTCATACTTGGAAACTTGTGTTTTCATGCTAATTCCTCTTTGCAAAATTCCTTAAACAGAATTACGAAGAAACACGCTACAAATCGAATCCAAAAGAAACCAATCTTTGCCACTGTGAGAAGCGCACTTAGCATCGTAGCCTAAAAGGTCGTTTTAGGGATTCTTACTGCCGATTCCCTTCGGAAATTAGATAGTTAATGTTCAAATTGCCTCGTCGAATTCCTAGAAGTCAAGAACACTTGCCTAAAGTCCACGAACGGATGCTATAATAGTTAAGACATAGGCACTCGGGCTGTATGGCATATAAAATGTACTCGCCCTCAGGCACTTCACGCCCTCGGGACTCGGCATTTTATATGCCATACAGCCCTCGCGCCTATGTCTTAACTACTAAATGAAGAATATAATACTATACCTGTCTCATTATGCATGCTTTCAGTCTGTCTTTGACAATTCTGTCCTGTATCGCTTGAAGAA
>CAUJGJ010000242.1:7245458-7275458 GCA_963170055.1 Halisarca cf. caerulea | reverse complement strand
AAATAACTATGCATTCGCAAAAAGGTACAATTTGTGAATGCATACTAGGCACAAGATTCCGATTCAGAATAACACATGTCGTGTTATTATAGTTACGCATCCATGGAGTTAAACACCGGGGACGTTACAGGGTATGAGGTAGTCCCATATTCATGAAATAAAAATGTGAAAACTTGCAGTCATCCTTCACAAAACGACTGTACTAAAGTTTCAACTACAGCATTATTCATAACTATTCATTCACATGGATTGCGCAAGACTTGATATGATGGTTATAGGCTCAAGACGTCCCTCCCCGCTAAGGGCTGCCTATGCACCTGCATGTAGCATCGACTGCGTCATGCAGACCTATGATGTCACCATTAATTTTGCTGTTCTCACAATTGGTGAAAGACTAAGCCACTCCCATGTGAAACTGATGAAGGATTAAGTCTTATGTGGACCACTCCCATAAATGATGTAATTCCCACAAATGATGTAGACCACTCCCATAATTGATGTAAATCACTCCTAAAACTGATGTAGACCACACACACATTTTGACATTCTGCAGACTTCATTTACAATACTATGCTAGCCAAATGCATAACAATTGAAGCTGTGAGCTGATCCCTCCTCCACTTTCATTGCAGGAATCCAAAGTACACAATGTGACTCTGTTTCACACTAAGAACTGGCCTAAGATTGGCAAAGTGGATCCAAACTCAGTTCTGAAACTGATTAGAGATGTAGAAGGGGCTCATGGAGGAAAGACTAAGCCCATTATTGTTCTCTGCGAGTGAGCAAAGAGCAAAGCCCATTTACATGCTTGTTTTTATTGATTTACATTATACAACAAACTCAAATGAGTGCAGGGATGTATATGTACACGTACACACATACACACAAATACACATGCGTGCACACACACACACACACACACACACACACACACACACACACACACACACACACACACACACACACACACACACACACACACACACACACACACACACACACACATACACATTTCCACTGTCCATGTGTTATGCAATGTATGCAACATCTGCATTTTTCCAATGCCATTAATCTATCTCCTATACAGTGACAGTATAGGAAGGATTGGTGTGTTCATTTGTGCTATGTCTGAAGTTGAGAGAGTTAAATTTGAAGGACAAGTTGATGACTTTCAGACTGTAAAGGCAATGAGATCACAAAGACCTCACATGGTGGACACCCCAGTTAGTCACCTATACACAATATACATGCATGGTGCAAGACATACAAGCTCTAATTCTTTGCATGGTGAAACTTTTCACCATTGTTAGATTATATCTGATTCATAAATAAAGGATTATAATATATTGTGCTAATGTAATATAGCATTGTCCACACCATTATAATTATTCACTGACTGAATGCTGAAACCACAGCTGATCTTAACAGTAAAAACAATCCAAGCTCAGCTTCTACTGCACCCTTCCTATTAAAGGCTCCAAATTTGTTACCTCTAATTCTCCAACAACAATAATTTGTAACTATTTCACACACTTGTAGCCTCCAAGTAATTGTTATTTATGCATCAAAGGACAAGTATGGCTGAAAAAGGTCGAATTGGGCATCAACATGTTTTGGTTGTCTGGAGATTTAGGCAAATCTGGTTCAATTGTGCACGGATCCAATGAAACTGGTGAGAATTGGCATCATAACAAGCATTGTTTACGAATTTTGCTGAAATGTTATGAAAACAGTGGGAAATCCAGACTTGGTGGCGTGTAACTAAATAATAATTGGACAGTTTGGAAAATAACTTGTTATATTAACATTTTGTGCATGCTGTGTGTTTGTGTGTGTGTGTGTGTGTGTGTGTGTGTGTGTGTGTGTGTGTGTGTGTGTGTGTGTGTGTGTGTGCTGGTGTCCTATCACAGATGTATTGTGGATAATATATTCAGCATATAATATCCTTGTATGTGTCAATCACAAATTATTCCCTATGTGAGTTCCATTATCATATTGCTATAATTGTATACTTTTGGATTTGTCTCACAGGAACAGTACAAACTCTGGTTTGAAATACTCCTCACTCATTTGGACTCCTTCGATACTTACGCCAACTTCAAAGCTGTGTGAAGACGTCATCAATATAATTATTGAACCTCAAATTTGTTTTACATATCAGAAGTTCTTTTGTCAGGGTGTAGTAATGCATACAATTTTGTATACAATAATATATATACAGCAAACCAAGCAGGACTATAGGAAGTTTTTGTTAAGCAGATATTTAATTGTGTTTTTCTTAATATTTACAATGTTCTACTGTACTTCAACTGTACGGTGTGTTGTATATCAAGGACATGTGTGCTTTATGTGTGATACTTATAGACCCTATAGTGTTTATAGTGTTACATGGTAGAATGTGATGGTAAATTATCAAATGCACACTACATTATTATCTCAATGCTTTGTAAGAGGATAATGTTTCAGACACTTATATTTCAGTCATGAGCAGCTAGTGTGTCGATAATACCTACTAATGCTAATGATTAACACTATTTTGTATTAGTATGCTGTTATATTATGCTTCTATTACCATTATATTATACTATGTTTATTTTATATGTCAAAACTAAGACATGGCTTGTATTTAATGGCTAAGACATAGGCACGAGGGCTGCATTATTCATTCATATACTGTAGATGTTTTTATATTAGTTATAGATGTCCATGATTTATGTAGCATAAAATTGATGTATACATGTGTTGTTACCATGGTAATGGATGCTATTTACTTATATACACCAACCTTGCAATACTGCCTCATGAACAATAGAACTTAGCAGCAGTACGTGTGATTGTTTGCTACAAACTTAAGTGTTATCCATTGTAACGTCAACATATTTGTAACATGAGAATTATTTATTACTACACTATTTTGTAAATACTTACTAGTGGCTAAAGTAATTTTGGGTAAATATTCTATCAACATTAAATTTAATATTTGTAACTTTTAATGGTGCCTTGGGTGGTCAATGTATATGATGTGATAAATGGGAAAACCACCCACCATGGCCACCTACTATCACTGTACATGCACGGCGGCTAAAAGGCTGGCTGTTGACCAGTGTATTGCACAGACTGCATTGTGTAGACAATGTATCACTGCTAGCTGCTCCCACAACTGATGGAAGAGTCAACCATGCACTTAATTCTCCATATGATACTAGGTTATTCCACTCCTGTAAATAATTGTAAATTAGATCATGTACTCCCACGATCAAATGTACGATTATGCCATTCCCATAGCTGATGTAGACCACTCCCACAACTCTTGCAAACCACTTCTACAAATGATGCAGACCATGCCCGCAATTGATGTAGACCACGCCCAGAACTGATGTAGACCACTCCCACAAATGTAGATCTATAACAAAATTGATGTTGACCGCTCCTACAACTGATCTAGACCACTCCCACAATGGATGCAGAGCAGTCCCATCACTGCTGAACTTAGTCACTAGAAGCGAAAAAAACGGATTCCGAAAAGTTGACACCAACTTTGTTGTTTTAACGCTTACCTCAAAACATACCTACCCACCAAAGTACCCCTTTTCCCAAGTACGGTCACATATATTTGGCCACATTCAGAATAATCATGCCACTTAGTTTTAACAACTACAGTAACTCTACAACTGATATCCCTATGCACTTATACTATTATAAGTTAATGTAAAAATTATAATACCTACATGTACAATATGATTGATATTTCAGTGTAGAGCTGATTCGGAAGTTGTCTGTTCACAAACTCCTTCCACAGCATATGTACAATCCACTTAAATGGTAGAATTTTTGTCAGTTGTCTCAAGGGTGTCATAGGATAGATGGAGGATGATTCTCCTCATTCGAGAAGAGCAATACTTTGCCAATGATTTCCTTTGTGCATGCGATAATGATTTCATGCTTTCGTATGGGTTTACAGAGTGTGAGTGCAGTATTCCTGGGACTAGAAGAACTGGCTGGGCAAAAGTTAATTCTATTATAATATCAGGGGCGGATGTAGGAAAGCTATTATATAGGGGGGGGGGGGGGGGGGGGGGGGGAGTGGGGTGGGCTCAAGGAAAAAAGGTTCCCACTTTTTTCAGTGAATGGCTATTAGTATTTACACACACACACATATATTATATATATATATATGTATATATATATATATATATATATATATATATATATATATATATATATATATATTAATCATTATTATTTTAGCAGCAAGAAAGCAAAAGGAAAAAAAAACAACAACAAAAAAGACATCACATAATAATATAATTCACACAGTACAACAGCCATTAATAGATACAGCATTGAAATTTTGCATACAAACACTGATTTTTTGACAGAGTTTCAAATAGGTGAGGGGATCATGCGTAATGCAGCGGGATCTTTGTGCAAGATCATAAAAGAAATCAAGGGCATCCTGGCCCAATACTCCAGTAGATTCAAATGCTATTGGTTGGAAGATGTGTGTGATAGATAGCTCCTCATACAATGACCTCTTCCTTTCAGCAGCGTGATCAGCAAGCAACCCAGCCCGAGATGAAGACATGCGTATGTTGGAGGGCGCAAAAGAGTCCCAGCACGTGACATCCCAGACCAGGGTTCGCCCCTTTGCCCAGGGGATGATGGTAAGGCCGTCAGGTCGCTTCCCATCCAAACGGCAGAGACCTCGAGGCTCCAGAGTTGCTGGGATGTTGGCAGCTGTGAGTGTCCGGTGGACAATGTTGTTAAGTGCTGCATGGCGTGAAATCCTGCCTTCACTTCTCCTACAGCTAAGCCCATGGACTCCTGTGGTATCTACCTCCATACCACAGTGTGGACAACTATGAGTAGCACATAGCTGAGCTCCTAGGCGGAGACCAACAGCTACTCGTATAGTATCATTCACCATACGGGGGCCGACAGCTGAGGTGGGAGGGGCACTTAACCAGGTACCCAACTCCTTTTACTGGCAGGCTAACAACTGAGTTTTCCCTTTAGGGTCTGCAGAGGATAAAAGCGAGTTGAAATGGCTCTTCACTGCTGGTCCATCCCAGTTTCTCTGGAGGATAGCCTCAGCACTATATATATATATATATATATATATATATATATATATATATATATATATATATATATATATATATATATATATATATATATATATATATATATATAAATATATAAAAATATATATATAAAAAAAAATATATATATATTATATGCTCCTTTAGGTGACTGGTGGGTGAGCTGGGGCTTTCCTGTCCACCTAAATCACTGTATACTTCTTGTTCCTGGACCAGCTGATTCACGACTTATGTTTCCTGTTTATAATGCCGTCTTTTCTCTAAAAATGCAGTCAACTTAGCTTCCAGTCTTCCACTACACGTGGGAGGGTTCAGTTAAGCGATTAAATTATGTTTATCCTTAAGATCATACGCTACCGACGCCAATCGAGCACGAAATGCCTACTGTCACACGAAGTACCGTTTCATGACGTCATCACATTAAAATGGAGAATACTCGTGGCTGTAGTTTTAGTTTTAAGTTTGGGCATTTGCATGATTTGTTGTCCTAAAAAATACTCTAAAGGCCTGTAAAAACTAGGAAAAAAAGACGGCATGTTGGGTCGACATGCCTTAAGATACCTAGTGAGAACGCTGGAGTCAGTTCATCCAGAAACATTCACTTATGTTGTATACATGTCACTCACATTCATGCATGCATGATGTGACATGCAATGCACACATCACAACATATGCATAGCAGGCAAGCCCGCCTTCTAAACCAGATCCAAAATGTCTCATTAGACTACAAATATAGGCCAGCATTCTATTCGGAATGCACTTTGGCAGCTTATATCAACCTTTGGAATTGCAAATAATACTGCAGCTGATTTACAATTATTCATAAACATGCTATTTATGGATTAGTCTAGAAAATCCCGCCCTTTAGCAGAGGAAATTGGAATTAAATTGCTCTACAAAATTTTTAGATACCATTGTAGACTGAAGTATTATAGGATTGCAGAACTCTCTAGTTGGTTACGATTGGGCCCTCAGGGACCGAGACAATTCTGACTTTAGCCACGTCTCCTACAGCACACAGCCGATAAGTATAGATAAACTTCCCTTTATCGCATGCATGGTACACCTTTGCCCACTTCTATGTATGGATGAGGCTTTGTAATATGAATTACCCTTTTATAAGGCCGAATTGCACTAAGGAATTACTTTAGTCCTAATTATCTCATATCAACTAATCAAATTTGTTGGTATCTCCCTCTTCCAACCATTAGCAATGGAAACAACTTGTCTCGCTAACTGCATGCTCAGAAATATAAGAAATTTGCCGAAGCCCACATTATGGAAGATACAGGTGAACGCAATAGGCATAGGTCACGGAATGTTATCTAACTTCAGAGTTTCCTTTATAAGCTACTATTCAGCCCTTTCGCTCGCATATAGTACAAATAAATGTTCTGTTGCAGAGATCCTCACTATTCCATGTTTTCACTACATTATGATACTTTATGCATGTTATGTCATGTTATGTTAAGACATAATATGGTATTCATGCACACTGCTACCACCTATCTATAGTATTGATTTTTATTGTAAAAGTGGTTGATTATTTGCCTATGAACACAGTTGCAGTTCTGGATACAAAACTACAACTGCACATTGATCCCCATGCATACATTCAACTTTGCTTATATGCGCATTACACTTACAGTCTGCTGTAAGTAATAGACCACAATTATTACTAGCTGTATTGTTTGTCAATTGTTTGACAGATTTATTCAAATTATATTATATAAGGACTCAATTATAACCTCTTAGCATTAATTAATTTACTTGAATGTGAACTAAGTTTAACTACACAATCAAACGTTGGTTCTTGCTATGTGAGAGATGCAAACGTATACTATTAGCTGCATTTTCATGAAGTATGTACAGTACAACATTACTGCAATGTTTGGAGTTTCCTCTAGAAGTCATATCAATAATCTATCATTGTGACTGACAAACTACTGGTCATATGATTGGATTCTCAATTGTAAAATCACCTTACGAACTTTAATTTCCATTTACATACATGTTATATAATATATAACCAGCCTAAGAAAAAGCAAAATATAACATTAATAATTTTAAAGACCCCGGCAATGAGAAACACAGCATGTAGCTATTGCTTGCAACTTTGTGAATAGTGTAGAAAAGGAATAACAATCATTGTAATCAAACGCATGTGGGACATGTCCATTCGCACTTGAATGGCTTCCGAAAGTCGGCGATTTTGTTGCTAACAAATTCGCTTTTTCTCTCTTATGCGTATCAGAAATGGCAAGCAACGACATTTAGACTGTATGAACACATTCAAGCTACACATTTAACTATTTTTCAACCAAATTTTCCGTCAATCGTTCGAATACTCGCCACTTTTCCGAGCAGCTGTATTTAGCAGTTATTCCTCTCAAGTAAATCCAATCTTAGGCCTAGATACACAGAATATGGACTAAACTGTCCCTAATAAGGCTACCCAATATTCTACCGATGGGGATTTTGTTTACTGAAATAGTTTTCAAGATAATCAACAAATACTAAAAATGTACTAAAATAATCAGCAATAACTCATTGGAAACTCGCGGTATCAAAATCCCCATCGGTGAAAAGTTGAAGCGTTCGATATAGATTACAGTAAAACACTCAGAAGCTTCCTACGTTGATCCGCTGATTTACTTGACGACATGGCATTTAGCAAGAAGGATTCGCTTAGCTAAGGGCCGATTATCACATGACGGTCATGTGACATGAGCTGTGACGTAATCGCATATTGCCCTTACCGAAGTGTTTGAAGCGTTTGATCTCTGCAATGATCGCTGCGTCGCAAGCGAGAGGAACTCAGTGGAGGAAGAACATTAGGCAAAGAAGACAGACGGTTTAACGAAGTATAATATCGGCGGTTTAAGAGAAGCGAACTGGATATTCAGCACCCGATCGACGACATCGAAGAACAAGGTGCGTAATCTTTGATGTTTAATTCAAATAGAAAAGTCGGTTTTACTAACTTGAGTTCCTTATAAAAGAACGATCGATCTATGTTTAAACCTTCAATACGCGCTTTAAGCCTATCATCAACTGCAAAATAGCAGGGCGATTTCGCCATGAATTACGTATATAAGTTTTGCAGTTCACAATACCTACTATCGATCGTGAGTATGATCTTCCAAGCTCCCTTACACAACAATATGTACGTAACATTAACTTTTGATGAATAAAGGCTTTCATATGTTGTAAAAGTAGAACAAATGTCGAGCAGCGCAATCGCCCTTGCTTCTTCACTAAGGCTATACGTCAAGAAATGTCACGCGCATATCACATGATCGAAGCCTTACACACGCCCAAATTCCAGCCTATTAACACAATAGTGGGACTTTGGACATGTCCCACATGCGAAATCATTATTAGTGCATGATGTGGATAATGAATAGAAAAGAAGAGAAAGTCAATTATTACTCATTTAATTGTCACTTCTTCATAAGCTGGACTCGTTGTCATGGTAACACCAGCATAGCGTGCTTCATCAACCTTTTCATAAATGGCATCCACCCTAAGCCAGAATGAAAAAAGTGCACACATCTTCTCTAAAGAATTGTGTAGGGTATAGGGTTATATCAATGACTTGAAGATTTAGATCAGTGGTGTACATTGTACAAATTAAATAATTTTTGAATGTGCAACATGCACTTATAGTGTGTTACTGACTTATTTTCAGCTGTAGGGTCTGTCTCAGTTGATGTAGGTTGCTTCTTCCATTTCCTCAGTTTGTAGACTCCACACACTATTCCTAGCACCAGCAATACAGCCACCACACCAATAGCTATCCCTCCAAATAGCACTCCCACAATCGCAACAGTGTTGTCATTTGAAGGAGCACTCAACAAGGCTAAATAATGATCAAGAATGAAATAGAGAATGTAGAAGCAAGTATAAAATGGGATTATAGCAGACCTATTATATTATGTGCTAACATGCATATTACACCCTTACTGCTTTCTGTGTGTCCCATATTCTTTCCATTCTCAGTTGTAACTTGGATTGAGATAATGTAGTCAGCTTTGTAGTTTAGACCAGTAATGACAACACTGGAACTTGTAGTGTTGACACTCCCTTTAGAACTTCCATCAACTGATTTGTAGGAGACAATGTACAAAGGAAATCCTTTAGCTTCCGTGAGAGACAGCGGTTGCCAAGATATAAGGACTGAACCATCAGGATTCCTGGTGGCTTTCACATTCCCAACAGGTTTAGTGGGTACTGCATTTAATTTTTTTAATAGAAACATACATAGCAGTAACAATATACAAACCATACAAAAATCATTTAAAATAGATAGTAGATGTAGGGATGAAAAATTGTAATTTGTTAAATTCATTGGAGCAGGGTAGTAGTTTGTTGCACATGAAGGGCTGGACAGGCATAGTGATAGACATATAGAGCTAGGACTGGGAATACAAAGGGCTAGACGGGCATGACGATCACTAAACCTGCATATAGGATAGATTCGCATGGTGCTATAGTCATACAAGCGGAGATAGGCATAGGGTTAGGCTCACATGGGGCTAAACCACAGAGACCTAGACAGAGGTGGGTTGGACTGGGTACAGTGTGCAGATTCCTAAATCCCACAGCTAATGAATATAATGTGGGATGCAGGAATTTGTACACTGTACCCAGTATATATACAGTAGATCAGTCAAGGCAATTTTATATGTATTGAATAAAATTGTGCAATATATACCTCCTTCCCTTGAAAACACGACTAGTGCGGCTCTTTTTCCTGAACCTTTACTTGTACGAGCTCTGACAGCTACTCTGTATGGAACCTCACTTTCTGCAAGGATGAATGTATGAATGCATGGTAGTATATAAATTTGAAGATTTGATAGAAGATAAATTCGAGCTACCATGTTTGCACTGCATAATAACTCACGAAGTTCATTAAGTGTAATTGATTCACTGGATGCACTCAATGCTCTTTCCACCCCACCAATAGGACCATATGTAACTTCATAGCCTAGAATTCTACCATTGGAGTTGGTTGGACTTTGCCAAGTGATTCTGATGCTTCCATTTGACAGTGGCACTGACATGAGGCTTTCAACTGGTCCAGGAACTGTGACACAAATATTACATGCAAAGATGTACCATGACTGATGATTGCTATTACATCTTATAGCATTAAATGATTATTCCTCATAAAGTATGGGTAATGTGTACATGCACTCACGGTCATCAGAAGTGCTGATTTGGGATCCTGTACTAAATGGTCCTGTACCATTCACAGTAGAGGCAGCCACTCTCACTGTATACTCTGTACCTGGACTCAGTCCTGTGATGTTGTAGGTGATAAGCTCTGGAGTGCTGAAGGTGGGGGCTGGTGGACGAACGGTGATTTGCCCTATCCTTGGGATTACCTCAACTATATAACTGAATATAATCCCATTTCTATCATGAGCTAAGGGTGTGTTCCAAGCCACGTGGATCCAAGTAGATCCCTTCTTCCCACTTCTTATATGATGAGGTGGCCCGTCGGGAACTAGGAAATGATGAGACTTACACAAATTATGCATTGAGATTCTTATTCAAATCAACAATGGAGGTCAACTGCAAATTAATGTACTCACCATCACTGTAGGTCCTAGCAGTATCAGTCACAGGTACACTCAGTCCTGCTCTGTTACCAGCTTGTACTGATATGGTGTACTCTTCATATGGATGAAGACCAGTTAGGATCAAAGTAGTGGATATGGAGGATATGCGTGTGTTAGCTTTGCTCATTGGAAAACTATAGTTAACATGATACATCAAAGAGTTGCTATGCTCCGGATCCTTCCATTCTACACTTATTGACTTGGATGAGATCACTGACAGCCTCAGTTGGGAAATAGCTGAAAAAAATTATGTATACACACATACATTATATATATACATATATATAATATACTCATATATATCACTTTGAGGTTGAAACAGGCAGGGGTGAGGCGTGGAACTAGAAGAGAGTGATTTTCGGGAATGCAGTGTTGATGAGCTAGAAGACACGTGTCACTGGATGAGCAATCAGCACCAACGTTTGATTGTGCAAAAGAGCTAATTAATGCTTTGAGGAGATTGAATGTATGCAAAGATTTGATGACTGCCAAACAATTGTACGTTATGTGGTGTGAACTAGTTTGAGTGATGAACATCAAACTAGCGTAACATAGTGTTTGTACTTGTGTACATGTTAAATATTGTCTAGGACAACCAAACCTAGCCTAGCCTAGTTAGTCTACTGTGGGGAAAACAGCAATGAGGAAAAGTGGACTTCCACTGGAATTGAATTAACCAGCAACCTTCAGCTTTGTTTACTAATGATGTATACCTTTTTGAGTTAGGAAGGCCATCCAGTATGCAAGGCCACGGATCACCCTTAAGAAGGCACCCCTCCTCATTTACTAGCTGTACAACTAAATCAAGTTGATATTAATTGAAATTATTATTAATATTATTATTATTATTATTATAACATGTGTATAGGTAATGTTAAAATAAGACAGGAAAAAGAAAATAATTTAGATTATATAAGTATTATTACTATCATTATCATTATCAATTTTACAAGGTAACAACTTTTCCAACAAACTCATGTACACATACATATGTCATAAGCATATTAATACCCTCACACATACACATTCATGTGCAAGAGTACATGGGTGCACCCCCCCCCCACCTCCCACATCACGCACACACACACACACACACACACACACACACACACACACACACACACACACACACACACACACACATACACACACTGGTGTTTGAATTCATATTAATCACCAGTTGGTAATGTGAACTGTCTCACTTCAGCTCTGTTTACTCCCAATCCATTACCAGTCAAATATGTGATATTGTACTCAGTGTTGGGTTGTAGTTGTGTTATTGTTACTGTATTAGAATAGGGAACACGTCTTGGTTGAGCACTTGAGCCAACTTCTTTATAATGCACAGTTCCAGAAGGAGGGCTTGGGACCAGTGTAATGGAGTGAGCAGCGACAGATGTAATTTGTATCCTGGCGTGGCCTACAGGAACTAAGTACACATTATAATATGCATATCTATTTAGTATTTAGTAAAACAGCTGCATGGTAAGAGCATATAATCTCACTTGTAGTTGTAGCAGTGACTCTTCTCCTGCTACCTTCACCACTACGGAAAGTGGCCCAAACCTCCACTTCATAGGTAGCTCCTTCCTCCAGACCAGTGATTGTGTACTGTGTCTGCTGTGAACCAATTGTCCTTGTACTGCTCCAGGTACTAGATGATGTCTTGTGATATCTTAGTCTGTATCCAGTGGGATTTGTGATAACTGATGGAGGCCTCCATGTTACCACTAGAGCAATTTGTGTACCATGTGATCTCGCACTGAGTACTTGCACAGATCCAGATCCTATACAAAAGAATAAATACACACTTTCATAACACAATAATATAGATGAAGCAATTCAGTAAAGCAAATACCCAAACCTACCTGTGATAGCAAACATTGTACTTACAGGACCTGATCTGCCACTAACGGCAGTCCAAACCTCCACTTCATACCTGGTACCTGGTTTGAGTACAGGTGTAGTGTACTGTCTCTGTGTAGCAGTCCTCTGTATAGTACTACTCCAACCACCAGGTGATCCACTAGATGGTCTCTCGCGATATCTGAGTTGATAGGTAACAGTTGGATAGTTGCTACCAGAAGGTGGTCCCCATGATATGATCAATCCAACTATGATAGTGGATGGTCTCACTCGGAGAGAGGTTACTGGTCCCGGTACTAAATATTTGTTTGTAGAAGTTAGTAATTTTATTGTAAAAGTAAATATGGCAAACACTAATAATTGTAAATACATACATTGACGAGTGCTTGCTGTATTAGATATACTTTGCCCATTTCCTACACTGGAAACTGTCCAAACCTCCACTTCATACCTAGTACCTGGTTTCAGTACAGCTGTAGTGTACTGTCTCTGTGTAGCAGTCCTCTGTACAGTACTACTCCAACCACCAGGTGATCCACTAGATGGTCTCTCACGATATCTGAGTCGATAGGTAACAGGAGTTGGATAGTTGCTACTGGGAGGTGGTTCCCATGTTGTGATGATGCCAAATATGGTAGTGGATGGTCTTGCTTGGAGAGAGGTTACTTGTCCTGGCACTATAGATTGAAAAGTAAGAAACAGTTTACAGTGGTGAATGTTTAGCATGTCAGCTGATGGAACTAGTCAATCTACTCTGTACATTGGTAGGTAGTTGCTGTTCTTGTGACACTTGGTCCCCTTCCAATGCTAGTAACAGCCCAAACCTCCACTTCATACCTAGTACCTGGTTTGAGTACAGGTGTAGTGTACTGTCTCTGTGTAGTAGCCCTGTGTACAGTTCCACTCCAACCACCGGGTGATCCACTAGATGGACTCTCACGATATCTGAGTCGATAGGTAACAGTTGGATAGTTGCTACCAGAAGGTGGACCCCATGTTATAGTGAGTGAGAATCTATAGCGATATGGCAATGGACTCAGAGAATTCACCGATGCAGGCACTGTATTGGGAGAAAAATGCAGTGTTGCATATAACCCTTTGTTCCAATGTCAGCAGATTGCACAAGGTCATGTAACTCCAGAATTATGCCAATTACAGTTGTCAGTATCTACTTACATTGATAAGTGTTTGCATATCTTGTAATTGATGAACCTCGTCCTATTGAAGAAATAGCCCAAACCTCCACTTCATACCTAGTACCTGGTTTGAGTACAGGTGTAGTGTACTGTCTCTGTGTAGCAGCCCTGTGTACAGTACTACTCCAACCACCAGGTGATCCACTAGATGGTCTCTCGCGATATCTGAGTTGATAGGTAACAGGAGTTGGATAGTTGTTACCAGAAGGTGATCCCCATGTTATGATCAGTCCAAACATGTTAGGGGCCGGTTTTACTTGGAGATAGGTTAATGGTCCTGGAACTACATAATTGAAAAGCATAAAACAGTACAATTATAGTGGTACAATTTGAGCATGTGGGCTGATGGAATTAGTCAATCTACTCAGTACATTGGTATGTAGTTGCTGTTCTTGTGACACTTTGCCCTCTTCCACTGCCAGAAACAGTCCAAACCTCCACTTCATACCTAGTACCTGGTTTGAGTACAGGTGTAGTGTACTGTCTCTGTGTAGCAGTCCTCTGTACAGTTCTACTCCAACCACCAGGTGATCCACTAGATGGTCTCTCACGATATCTGAGTTGATAGGTAGCAGGAGTTGGATAGTTGTTACCAGAAGGTGGTCCCCATGTTATGATGAGTCTAAATATGGCAGTGGACCGTCTTATTTGGAGGGAAGTTATTTGTCCTGGCACTATAGAAAGGTAATGAGTATAATAATATATAGTAAAGCGATAAATAGTGTGGCAGGGATTATTATATATTATGTATTATTAATTCAGACGACATCCAAACCAAAAATTATGATGTTGCAAACAGCACACAAAGCCTCGAAGAACTGCCTATATATAAGGACTACTGGAAAAGTTCGCTGTATGAGGGTGCCCACTATAATACGTCAGGTTTTGGTTACAAAATATAGAGTGAATCGATGTACATTTTTAGGTCAGTCTATATGCTTATAATATCAAGGAGTTCATTGTATCTCTAAGGTTCATTGAGAGGCTCAACTGTCGATTCATGACGTCGACCAACGGCTCATTACCACAACTTTAGAACCCACGACCGGGGCATTTTTGGTTCAGAGAATTACTGTAACAGTTGCCATCCAGCGTGGAAACTCTACTGTTCTTGGATCCTGTAATGCATGCGATCTTTGTGTTTGTGATTAGTAAAATTTTTGTTTGCTTTTGTTAAGCCTTGTTTATTCTTTGTTCAGTAATGTTAACCTGTATTGAGCCTGTGTTTAATAATTTTTGTTTGCATGTGCTTGTGATTAGTATCTTTTATTTACGCTTGTAATTATTTCTGGTATATGTTAATTTGCTGTCGCTGTTATACTAAAAAAAATTAAATTAGATTTACAAGTATTATTATTAATGTAATAATTATACAGTACATAATATGTGTTGTGCATGAAACCCATACCATTGTATGTCACGTTCTGTCTCCTGTCACTGTATGGTCCTTGTCCATTTGATGAAACAGCTCCCACCCAGATGTAGTGGGTTGTTCCTCTACTAAGTGGACCCAGTGTGGTAGATGTACCAGTGATTCCACTAGTATCACAGTCAGCATTAGATGGAGGATCAGACTGTGTTCCACTAGTTGTACTGTAACATACAGTGAAGGTGATACCACCTCCACTGACTGCATTCCATGACACTCTTAAAGCTGGAGATGAATCTTTTACAGTTCTAGTAACAGTGACACCTTGGACCTTGGAGGGTGATGGTGATGGTGGTGGTGGTGGTGTGGGCGCTGGAGCTAAGAGAATCAATAATTCTAGTATCACTAGTCATGCAGGGAAAACTCTACTTTAATATTGGAAGTGACTGAATTTGTATCTATATTAAAGTTGACATACCTTTGAAATTTAGCGTTTTGCACATATGCAATATTTACAAGAACATGCTTATTCTTAGCTATAGACATACCATGAGGACTACACAATGTACATTGTCAAAATTAAACACATAATATTATACTAATGTATTATTATAAATGCAAAGTGAATAATAATAATAATACTGTAGTTGTCACTTACTGAGAAATACTGATAAAGGTGTTAGGGTTTGTCCACTTCTAGTGAATCCACACTCATATTCTCCAGCGTGAGTTGACTGGAAAGGTCTGAACTGCAATGTCAGTACATAACCATGAGTGTTTATTGCATAAACATCTGGTGAAGTTGTCGTTTGACTCAATCTGGTTATGGAACTCTTAGACGAATCACTTTCTCTATACCAGTGCTTTGCATATTGACTGCCAGAACAGAAAATGTCATACGTTTGTGATGGAGTTATTGTGATTGTTTCACCATCCGTCAGGATGACACTTTGCCCTGAGTCACCATTGATGTATACTCTCCGTTGGACATCAGCGGAAACATGTTGTACAAACACTAGTACGAGTAAAGACAATGGAACAAGCTGAATAAATATCATCCATGCACTATGAAAACATTTAAATTTTATATGTCGTTGCACAATGTTGCTAACTTGTGTCAATTCATAATAGAAGCACATTCAACCACATTCAATATATCGCATTCACAATGAAATTCCAGTATGATACACTTTTCATTGCATGTGTATATTTTATGTATATCAGTCATGACAGGTACAGGGAGTATTTTATAATGGCCCTAGGGGAGTGAAGGAACATAGTCCCACATGTCGTGTATACAATACCTGCACTTCAATTTAAGTAGGATGACACCATACGTTTGTAAACTATACAGTATATCATGTTGGATTTTATAATTAGTCATTTGCATGTTTAATATTCACGGATAGCATCATTACATCTGTGTTATATATTTGTATGCATACAGCCTATATAATATGTACCTTTCCACAAGTGTCAATGTATAAGTGCCATGATACTATAATTATCATCACACCTCAAATGTAAGTTTACATTAAGTTTACATTATTTTAAATACTTAAATAAAGAACACTATAGCTAGAAAATTTTAGCATGAAAGAACTATTAATTTTTTCCTGGTTAATGAATGTATACACAAAAGATGTTCAACTGAGCCTCAGACATTAATATTATAGAAACCAATTTGTGTATTATTAGGCTGCAAAAGCAATAATCATTAATGATGTATACATGCTCTTTACTTACCAATTGAAATTAGAATCCACAGCCTCTTTATAACATTATACATTTTTAGGTCTTTGAATATAATATTTTTGGTAGTCCAGGATTGCTCTGACTTAGAACTATTAATTTTGTCTCCAAGACTTCACAATCAAGTACTTAGTCTACATCTAACTTTTCCTGTACTATTTAGTTGTTGCACTGTCTGTCCGTCGATATGGTAAGTTGTGACTGTCTGCAGCTTCAAGTTATCTCTAACTGGATTGTTACATATCCACCACTAAGTCTTAGAAGTGTGCCTATATACTCTCAACTTGAGTGAGCAGCCATACACATTGTAGAGATATCACTGATTGTCAGGTTCATTATTATTCAATTATAATAGTATTATGGCTTTGACCACCATAAACAATTATTGTCTCTACAATGTGTATGGCTGCTCACTCAAGTTGAGAGTATATAGGCACACTTCTAAGACTTAGTGGTGGATATGTAACAATCCAGTTAGAGATAACTTGAAGCTGCAGACAGTCACAACTTACCATATCGACGGACAGACAGTGCAACAACTAAATAGTACAGGAAAAGTTAGATGTAGACTAAGTACTTGATTGTGAAGTCTTGGAGACAAAATTAATAGTTCTAAGTCAGAGCAATCCTGGACTACCAAAAATATTATATTCAAAGACCTAAAAATGTATAATGTTATAAAGAGGCTGTGGATTCTAATTTCAATTGGTAAGTAAAGAGCATGTATACATCATTAATGATTATTGCTTTTGCAGCCTAATAATACACAAATTGGTTTCTATAATATTAATGTCTGAGGCTCAGTTGAACATCTTTTGTGTATACATTCATTAACCAGGAAAAAATTAATAGTTCTTTCATGCTAAAATTTTCTAGCTATAGTGTTCTTTATTTAAGTATTTAAAATAATGTAAACTTAATGTAAACTTACATTTGAGGTGTGATGATAATTATAGTATCATGGCACTTATACATTGACACTTGTGGAAAGGTACATATTATATAGGCTGTATGCATACAAATATATAACACAGATGTAATGATGCTATCCGTGAATATTAAACATGCAAATGACTAATTATAAAATCCAACATGATATACTGTATAGTTTACAAACGTATGGTGTCATCCTACTTAAATTGAAGTGCAGGTATTGTATACACGACATGTGGGACTATGTTCCTTCACTCCCCTAGGGCCATTATAAAATACTCCCTGTACCTGTCATGACTGATATACATAAAATATACACATGCAATGAAAAGTGTATCATACTGGAATTTCATTGTGAATGCGATATATTGAATGTGGTTGAATGTGCTTCTATTATGAATTGACACAAGTTAGCAACATTGTGCAACGACATATAAAATTTAAATGTTTTCATAGTGCATGGATGATATTTATTCAGCTTGTTCCATTGTCTTTACTCGTACTAGTGTTTGTACAACATGTTTCCGCTGATGTCCAACGGAGAGTATACATCAATGGTGACTCAGGGCAAAGTGTCATCCTGACGGATGGTGAAACAATCACAATAACTCCATCACAAACGTATGACATTTTCTGTTCTGGCAGTCAATATGCAAAGCACTGGTATAGAGAAAGTGATTCGTCTAAGAGTTCCATAACCAGATTGAGTCAAACGACAACTTCACCAGATGTTTATGCAATAAACACTCATGGTTATGTACTGACATTGCAGTTCAGACCTTTCCAGTCAACTCACGCTGGAGAATATGAGTGTGGATTCACTAGAAGTGGACAAACCCTAACACCTTTATCAGTATTTCTCAGTAAGTGACAACTACAGTATTATTATTATTATTCACTTTGCATTTATAATAATACATTAGTATAATATTATGTGTTTAATTTTGACAATGTACATTGTGTAGTCCTCATGGTATGTCTATAGCTAAGAATAAGCATGTTCTTGTAAATATTGCATATGTGCAAAACGCTAAATTTCAAAGGTATGTCAACTTTAATATAGATACAAATTCAGTCACTTCCAATATTAAAGTAGAGTTTTCCCTGCATGACTAGTGATACTAGAATTATTGATTCTCTTAGCTCCAGCGCCCACACCACCACCACCACCATCACCATCACCCTCCAAGGTCCAAGGTGTCACTGTTACTAGAACTGTAAAAGATTCATCTCCAGCTTTAAGAGTGTCATGGAATGCAGTCAGTGGAGGTGGTATCACCTTCACTGTATGTTACAGTACAACTAGTGGAACACAGTCTGATCCTCCATCTAATGCTGACTGTGATACTAGTGGAATCACTGGTACATCTACCACACTGGGTCCACTTAGTAGAGGAACAACCCACTACATCTGGGTGGGAGCTGTTTCATCAAATGGACAAGGACCATACAGTGACAGGAGACAGAACGTGACATACAATGGTATGGGTTTCATGCACAACACATATTATGTACTGTATAATTATTACATTAATAATAATACTTGTAAATCTAATTTAATTTTTTTTAGTATAACAGCGACAGCAAATTAACATATACCAGAAATAATTACAAGCGTAAATAAAAGATACTAATCACAAGCACATGCAAACAAAAATTATTAAACACAGGCTCAATACAGGTTAACATTACTGAACAAAGAATAAACAAGGCTTAACAAAAGCAAACAAAAATTTTACTAATCACAAACACAAAGATCGCATGCATTACAGGATCCAAGAACAGTAGAGTTTCCACGCTGGATGGCAACTGTTACAGTAATTCTCTGAACCAAAAATGCCCCGGTCGTGGGTTCTAAAGTTGTGGTAATGAGCCGTTGGTCGACGTCATGAATCGACAGTTGAGCCTCTCAATGAACCTTAGAGATACAATGAACTCCTTGATATTATAAGCATATAGACTGACCTAAAAATGTACATCGATTCACTCTATATTTTGTAACCAAAACCTGACGTATTATAGTGGGCACCCTCATACAGCGAACTTTTCCAGTAGTCCTTATATATAGGCAGTTCTTCGAGGCTTTGTGTGCTGTTTGCAACATCATAATTTTTGGTTTGGATGTCGTCTGAATTAATAATACATAATATATAATAATCCCTGCCACACTATTTATCGCTTTACTATATATTATTATACTCATTACCTTTCTATAGTGCCAGGACAAATAACTTCCCTCCAAATAAGACGGTCCACTGCCATATTTAGACTCATCATAACATGGGGACCACCTTCTGGTAACAACTATCCAACTCCTGCTACCTATCAACTCAGATATCGTGAGAGACCATCTAGTGGATCACCTGGTGGTTGGAGTAGAACTGTACAGAGGACTGCTACACAGAGACAGTACACTACACCTGTACTCAAACCAGGTACTAGGTATGAAGTGGAGGTTTGGACTGTTTCTGGCAGTGGAAGAGGGCAAAGTGTCACAAGAACAGCAACTACATACCAATGTACTGAGTAGATTGACTAATTCCATCAGCCCACATGCTCAAATTGTACCACTATAATTGTACTGTTTTATGCTTTTCAATTATGTAGTTCCAGGACCATTAACCTATCTCCAAGTAAAACCGGCCCCTAACATGTTTGGACTGATCATAACATGGGGATCACCTTCTGGTAACAACTATCCAACTCCTGTTACCTATCAACTCAGATATCGCGAGAGACCATCTAGTGGATCACCTGGTGGTTGGAGTAGTACTGTACACAGGGCTGCTACACAGAGACAGTACACTACACCTGTACTCAAACCAGGTACTAGGTATGAAGTGGAGGTTTGGGCTATTTCTTCAATAGGACGAGGTTCATCAATTACAAGATATGCAAACACTTATCAATGTAAGTAGATACTGACAACTGTAATTGGCATAATTCTGGAGTTACATGACCTTGTGCAATCTGCTGACATTGGAACAAAGGGTTATATGCAACACTGCATTTTTCTCCCAATACAGTGCCTGCATCGGTGAATTCTCTGAGTCCATTGCCATATCGCTATAGATTCTCACTCACTATAACATGGGGTCCACCTTCTGGTAGCAACTATCCAACTGTTACCTATCGACTCAGATATCGTGAGAGTCCATCTAGTGGATCACCCGGTGGTTGGAGTGGAACTGTACACAGGGCTACTACACAGAGACAGTACACTACACCTGTACTCAAACCAGGTACTAGGTATGAAGTGGAGGTTTGGGCTGTTACTAGCATTGGAAGGGGACCAAGTGTCACAAGAACAGCAACTACCTACCAATGTACAGAGTAGATTGACTAGTTCCATCAGCTGACATGCTAAACATTCACCACTGTAAACTGTTTCTTACTTTTCAATCTATAGTGCCAGGACAAGTAACCTCTCTCCAAGCAAGACCATCCACTACCATATTTGGCATCATCACAACATGGGAACCACCTCCCAGTAGCAACTATCCAACTCCTGTTACCTATCGACTCAGATATCGTGAGAGACCATCTAGTGGATCACCTGGTGGTTGGAGTAGTACTGTACAGAGGACTGCTACACAGAGACAGTACACTACAGCTGTACTGAAACCAGGTACTAGGTATGAAGTGGAGGTTTGGACAGTTTCCAGTGTAGGAAATGGGCAAAGTATATCTAATACAGCAAGCACTCGTCAATGTATGTATTTACAATTATTAGTGTTTGCCATATTTACTTTTACAATAAAATTACTAACTTCTACAAACAAATATTTAGTACCGGGACCAGTAACCTCTCTCCGAGTGAGACCATCCACTATCATAGTTGGATTGATCATATCATGGGGACCACCTTCTGGTAGCAACTATCCAACTGTTACCTATCAACTCAGATATCGCGAGAGACCATCTAGTGGATCACCTGGTGGTTGGAGTAGTACTATACAGAGGACTGCTACACAGAGACAGTACACTACACCTGTACTCAAACCAGGTACCAGGTATGAAGTGGAGGTTTGGACTGCCGTTAGTGGCAGATCAGGTCCTGTAAGTACAATGTTTGCTATCACAGGTAGGTTTGGGTATTTGCTTTACTGAATTGCTTCATCTATATTATTGTGTTATGAAAGTGTGTATTTATTCTTTTGTATAGGATCTGGATCTGTGCAAGTACTCAGTGCGAGATCACATGGTACACAAATTGCTCTAGTGGTAACATGGAGGCCTCCATCAGTTATCACAAATCCCACTGGATACAGACTAAGATATCACAAGACATCATCTAGTACCTGGAGCAGTACAAGGACAATTGGTTCACAGCAGACACAGTACACAATCACTGGTCTGGAGGAAGGAGCTACCTATGAAGTGGAGGTTTGGGCCACTTTCCGTAGTGGTGAAGGTAGCAGGAGAAGAGCCACTGCTACGACTAAAAGTGGGATTACATGCACTTTTTATGCTATACACTTTAACTAATATCTCTTGTGAATTGTTATTTATTAAGTTGGTTTTTATTAATGTGTGCTTAATTCCTACAGAAGAAGCAACAATACAAATTACATCTGTCACTACTCACTCCATTACACTGGTCCCAAATCCTCCTTCTGGAACTGTGTATTATAAAGAAGTTGGCTCAAGTGCTCAACCAAGACGTGTTCCCTATTCTAATACAGTAGCAATAACACAATTACAACCCAACACTGAGTACAATATCACATATGTGACCGGCAATGGATTGGGAGTAAACAGAGTTGAAATAAATCAGGTGACATTGCCAACTGGTGAGTGAATTAAATATATACGCTTAGAACTTAGTGAGTGAATGTGTATGTGTTTTGTCACTGTGTGTGTGTGTCTGTGTACATGTGTGTGTGTGAGCATGTATGTGTTTGTGTGGGTGTGCTTTTTTGTGTTTGTACGCTTGTGGGTGTTGGTGTGGGTGCTTGTATGTGTGGGCGTTTTGTGTGGGTGGGTGTGCTGTGTGTGTGAGCCTAGCTAAATGGGTAAGTAGTTGCATAATGGAAACCAGACTGTTATACTACAATTATTAAGATATGTTTCTCAGATCACTGTAAGTCCATCCACATGCATATATATCATGTATACTGAAACTGATTAAATCCATGCATTATCATGCATGTACGCATCTCATATGTGTGTCTGTAATGTGGTCTAAAATATTGTGCATTGATATCTATTTCTCAGCTGTGTCCCATCTAAAGTTGTCAGTTGTTTCTTCAAAATCAATGAACCTTTTCTGGAAGGAGCCAGAGAAGAGTAACTTATTACTGTATCATATCAACTATAGCTTACCAAATAACAAAACTATTGCACACAAAGTGTCCAGATCCACTACTCTGAACCTCACTGACCTTCAACCATATGAAGAGTACACCATATCAGTGCAAGCTGGCAACAGAGCAGGACTGAGTGTACCTGTGAATGGTACTGCTAGGACATATAGTGATGGTGAGCCCATTTGTGGCGAAATTTGTATTATACCAGTTTTTTATTGTTTGGCATGAATTGAAACTTTGTAAATCTCATTATTCTTAGTTCCCAATGGGCATCCACTTAATGTAAGAAGTGTAAAGAATGGATCTAGTTGGATCCATGTGGCTTGGAACATACCCTTAACTGGTGGTAGGAATGGAATCATTATCAACTACATTGTTGATGTATCCCCAAAAATTGGAAATGTCACCGTTCCTTCACCAAACCCCACCTTCCACACTCCAGAGGTCATCACCTACAACATCACAGGACTGAGTCCAGGTAGAGAGTATACAGTGAGAGTGGCTGCCTCTACTGTGAATGGTACAGGACCAATAAGTACAAGTTCCACATTCAGTACTCGTAAGCTCATAAATGTTTACTAAGGATATAAACAAATGCATAGAAATGCATCAATACTTAACTGTACTGTATGTTATTGTTGTTTCATATGTAGGTCCAGGACCAGTTCGAAATCTTACATTTGCGGTTGATCCTTCGGGAAATGTTATAATAAACTGGGTGGAACCTATTGTTGCTAATGCGATGATTGTAGCCTATGAATTGATCTATACCATAATTGGTGAGGAATCTATGCCTGCAAAGAATCAGAGCAACACCGAGGTTGAAGCAAAATTACAAGGCTTGGGTTGGTTGTAAGGCGCATGAATTATTGCCATGCAGTAAGCTATATCTGTATCATTGCATGCAGAGCCTGAGAAGCCATACACTGTTACAGTCAGAGCATATACAATTGCAGGGCCTGGAGAAAATCAGACAATCATAGTCTTTGCTCGTGAAGGAGGTATGTCTTAGTACCTGCATATGTATATAAGTGTTTCTTTTTCTCCATCATGATGATGTAAATGTTTCCTGTAAATGTATTATTGTGATATTGTACATTTCTTTCCATTATTCTTTAAATTGGTCATACATTCATGCTCACCATAAAAGTGACATATCATGTAATGATGTAAATGTTTCCTGTAAATGTATTATTGTGATATTGTACATTTCTTTCCATTATTCTTTAAATTGGTCATACATTCATGCTCACCATAAAAGTGACATATCATGCTTACTTTTTTGTAGTTCCCTCAAAAAGTGTAGACAATATTATTGTCAAGCGAAGACCTGATCATTCAGTCATAGTGACATGGACACCATTGTCATACACCGAAGTTAAAGGATTCCCATTCTACATAGTCACCTATGAAGCCCTCGATGGCAGCAGCAGTGGAAATATTACCTCTATATCTGACTCAGCTGTACTGGTTGGACTAAATCCTGGAATTGGATACAAAATTTCCGTAGAAGTTACCACAGGAAGCGGTGCAAACAGAGCAAATGATACTTCAACAGTGACATCTGGTATGATAATAATATTCTATACAGTGAAACATCTGTAATCTGACACCTCTATAATCCAACATTCTCTCAAATCTGAACATCGTATGAGGTGCAGTCATACACCATATTCAAGTATGGAAAGAATTATTTTACAATCCAACAGCTTAGGCCTTCGATAATCCAACAAGTCCCCTGCATTGAGAGTTGGATTGGAGAGGTTCACTGTACACATGTGAATTCCTATGAGTTGCGCATATGTAACTTGTACTGTATTGCTTCTCTCTCATTTTCAAATTTCAAGTGACATTGCCACCACTCTTCCCTGTTGGAGCAGTAGTTGGTGTTCTACTTGCCCTTATTCTTGTCGGGGCTCTTGTAGCAGTTGTCGTGGTGATCTGCTTGTGGTTAGTTCTTACATTAACATGCATACTATAATATTATGCATATAATTATACTGTACTCATATAGAAACCACATAAGAGACCAAAATGTATTCTATTGCCCATTACACAATTGCCTGCAACACCAATATGCAAAATGTATACCCCACTATCTGAGTGTTATTACTTATGTATGCTTACATTGCTCAGTTGCAAGAGAAACCAAGCATGTACCTCATGTCAATCTCTCGAAGTAGCTCCAAAACCAAGTAGGAAGAAGAAGAAGAAGGCAAACACGTATGAAATGCAACCTTCTCCTGAAGAAACGTACTACATCTCATGTAAGATTGATTGTAGCTTATACTTGAGGCGTTGCAGTGCAGATATTACTGCTAACATGTGTATAAGTTCTATTATAATTACATATTATAGTAACTGTAATTTACATGATAGGACAACATGCAGATGAATACACACTTGTATGTCCTGTAGGAATTCATGACATTTGATTTTTGAAATCTTGTGATGATAATGCATGTGTAACATACTATAAAGCAACATCAGATTACTACAATGGTCATGTGTGAACAACTAATTTTACTGTAACATTTATATATGAATGTCTTCATGTGTTTCTTGCATAGTGCAAGTCGGATCGATGGAACCCATTCCTCAGAGCAACTTCAGTATTCATGTCAAAGCCATGCACATGGAGAGGGACAGTGGGTTTGAAAGGGAATTTCAGGTAAGTATATAAGAATAATCTTGTAACTCACGTAATACTAAAACTGTCATACTGAAGTTAGCATTCATGAGCAAATGTACAACCTTCTCTTTATATATGTGAACAATAAATTTTGTTCTAGACCATAGCAAATGATCCTGCTGGAAGTGAAGAGATAGCAATAGAAAACAGACCTAAGAACCGTTACCTCAACATACACACTTGTAAGTGTTCCACTCACTACTCACTGCATGAGTACATCATCAAACATAGCTGTTGCTACACCGTGTATGTACATAATTGCATAATTGACTTATAGACTATACAGACATTATGAATAATACAAAATAATTGCATAATACTTATAAACTAACATATCCGCAATAACATATTATTATAGATAGTGTTCCTTCTGTTACTGTATATAATTTGGAAATACTGTCTGTATATTATATGTACTGGTTAAGTTATGTACACTTATATTCCCAGTATTATTACCACTTGCCCTGCATGTGCAAGAACCCGACACACTAAGCAAAGTACATCAGTACCTGAAAAGTATACACAGTTGAGCTTATTTCATTGCAGTTGACCACTCAAGAGTAATGCTATCAGGCAATAAAGAAAGTGACTACATCAATGCTTCATTTATTGATGTGAGTACAGTATATAGTGTCACATAGAATCATCAATTCACACAAGCATGTGCGCATGCACTCACATACAAGCACACATGCACACACACACACACACACACACACACACACACACACACACACACACACACACACACACACACACACACACACACACACACACACACACACACACACACACACACACACACACACACACACAGAAAGAGAGAGAAACACATGCACATAACAAAGAATTACACATAGTATATATCAATCATAGTGCAATATTTCATTTTCAGGGATATCAAAGGAGCAATGCATATATTGCCAGTCAAGGTGAGGTATTGCATGTTATAGTAGCAGACTTAGAGAACTATGGCTTCATATTGTTAATGACCAGACGACCAGCTGTTCAAATTTCTATATTCATATGTATTCATTTTAACTTCAATCATTATTATACATAATTCACTTACCATTTTGGTATTCAATTTGCGATCAGTATGAGCCTAAACATTCTATGTGAAATATAGTCACATCCTGTGCAAGTTTCACTTTGAGCAGCATAAATATAACATCTTTCCCAACAGGTTTTATTGAATGCCAAAACTTACATAATATTATAGTATAATAGGATTCCACATAATATTATTGATAACCTTATATATATATGATAACTGAGTTTATAACAGATTACATGTCAGTTTCTTCAAACTATGACGGGAATTCAAGGACGAGATACGGAAATACTTATAGGCATGCAATACAGGAACTACATAACCAATCATGCACAAACACATAGACACTGTGTTAACAAGCACATAAGTTCAGTGCTAGTTCACCACAGAACTTTCATTTATGTTGTACTTTTTAGTTATAATTGTAATCACTTCATTGAATCCGTGTCTTTGCATTATGCTTCCCTCCAGGGCCACTTCCTAACACAATTGCTGATTTCTGGGAGATGGTGTGGGAGCAGAGATCACCCGTGATAGTGATGTTGACAAAACTTGAGGAGAAGGGGAAGGTATGCCAGACTGCATAATATTAAGTATGATCTGTATAATATGTTTATATATATAATATATATATATATATATATATATATATATATATATATATATATATATATATATATATATATATATATATATATATACAAATATATATAATATACATATACATATATACATATACATATACACACATACATATACACACATACATATACACACACACATATTATATACAAATACAAATACATATACCAGGGCCGGCACAACCGGTATGGCTACTACGGCAATGGCCGTACCACTTTTTGCCACAGGCTTACCTTAAAAAGGTCTTAAGGATCATGATTGTTGAGGACATCAAAGGTATTAAACCTCAAAAAACTTCCATTTATTTATCATACCAGTACGAAATCCTTTCAAACCCTTCCATTCGGCACTAGAAATAAGCTGAAACATGTCTAAATCGCATCAACTGTTATCTTCAGTTGCCGTTTTGATATTGCACAATTTCTCACACCTACAAATATGCGCAATTTACACAGTTATAAACTACTATTATAATGTTGCATGTTCTGGGGTCTGTAACACTATAGCCATCTCAATTGTCAGTGTGTTGATGGCCGCACCAATCGTACAGAGCTTGCTCCGACCCTGTATACACACATATATACATACATGTATACACACACACACACACACACACACACACACACACACACACACACACACACACACACACACACATATATATGTGCATGTGTGTGTGTGTGTGTGTGTGTGTGTGTGTGTGTGTGTGTGTGTGTGTGTGTGTATACATTATATGTGTATACACATTATGTGTATAATACATTATATGTATATACATTATATTTGTGTATGCATATGTGTATATATATGTGTGTGTGTATACAGGGCCAGAGACCTGTATATATGTGACTCTGACATGATTGACTTTGATGATTTTTGATGTTCTTTTAAGTGATTGTTTGCTGTATTCTTGTTACGATGTATGTTTCACTGCATATGTAAAAAATATTGTACATAAGTATAATATATACTCAACTATTGTAAATATCGTAATTAGCTGTACCTTCTGTATATAGGTAAAGTGTGAGAAGTATTGGAATGATGAATTAGACACACCTTATGACTTAAGTAGAAACTTGACAGTGACCACTCGATCCTACAAGGCTATGGCTGACTATGAGATCAGAGACATCAGAGTAGTCAAGGTATATGTGTGCAGGTGTGTGTGTGTGTGTGTGTGTGTGTGTGTGTGTGTGTGTGTGTGTGTGTGTGTGTGTGTGTGTGTGTGTGTGTGTGTGTGTGTGTGTGTGTGTATGTATGTGCGTGTATGTGCATATGTGTGTATGTGTGTGTGTGTGTGTGTGTGTGTGTGTGTGTGTGTGTGTGTGTGTGTGTGTACATGTGTGTGTGTGTTGTGTGTGTGTGTGTGTGTGTGTGTGTATGTGTGTGTGTGTGTGTGTGTGTGTGTATTCACATGTGTTTGCTTGTGTGTGTGTGTGTGTGTGTGTGTGTGTGTGTGTGTGTGTGTATTCACATGTGTTTGCTTGTGTGTGCGTGTGTGTGTGTGTGTACATGTGTGTGTGTGTGTGTGTGTGTGTGTGTGTGTGTGTGTATGTGTGTGTGTGTGTGTGTGTGTGTGTGTGTGTGTGTGTGTGTGTGTGTGTGTGTGTGTGTGTGTGTGTACATAGCTCGAACACTCACAGATCTGCAAGTTCTCAGTCTATTACCATCTATTTGCTAAATTGACAGGCCAGAATCCTTAATAGCTGTTGCTGCTGAAACTGTTGAAATCTTGAAATCTATTAAAGTGGTCACCCGGCCACAATGTGATAATTAGTATTGGGCATTACAATTTAATGGCATACCTGTGAAAACCACCAAACACCACCTTTGCAACCACGAATCGTACCTGGGCATGTGTGTATGTGTGTGTTTGTATATGCATGTGTATACATGTGTACATACATGATGCATGCATGAATGAGCTGATATGGGTAAGCTTTGCGTGTTTGCGTATCTGTACACCAGCAAGGTTGGTGTGTTTTGTGTAAACAAGCCTGTGTACGCATTGGATATTGTGTTTAGAGTTTTCTTATGCCCTGTAATTGTACTGTACACCTGCAACTCTCCTTCAGGCGAATGGTTCACGCAACAAACCACTGGATGTTGTTCAGATGCAGTACAATGGTTGGCCGGACTATGGTGTCCCCTCCCATCCTTCTTCTCTGGTGAAGTTTGTCCAGCAAGTGAGGAAGGAGTACAAGAACAGTACTGCTCCTATGCTTGTGCACTGCAGGTATATAGACACAATGTCATTGGGATGGTTGCAGTGGTGAAATAATTGTACTATTATAATATGTTGACAAGATAATCATCTCAATATTTGTTTATCCAATTACACTAATGTATGTATGTTTGGATATGTAATTGAAAGGAAGCCATTGTAGCAATAGGGTATATATTATATTCATTATCCAAGATAATCCATACAAGTTTTCAATAATACTTATTACTG
>CAUJGJ010000242.1:7223758-7227758 GCA_963170055.1 Halisarca cf. caerulea | reverse complement strand
GCACATAAACACATGTGCATGTACACTAGAACAAACAAGTGCATGCACACACATGTGCGTACACCCACACCCACCCACTCATCCACACACATGCACGCACACACGCACACACACACACACTCTCACACACAAACACACACACACACCATCATATGTAGTTACATCTTGATTGTTTGTGAAGTGACTTTGTCCAGCAGCAGATTCAGATAACACAGTGATCGTATATGAAGTCCCAGGTAGGAGTTCGGTGATGTAGAAAGTTGTGGTTGAAGCAGAAACGAAATGAAATCTTCCAGAGCTGCTTCCCGATACCCTTCTGTTCAGGACATACTGGAGAATTGGAATAGGGCTCTGCGGTTCTGTCCACCTGACATGCACTGCAGGCTGCCCCTCCACTAAATCTGGTACCAACGTCACACTAGCAATGACACCGGGAGCTGTATAGGACATGGGATATTGATGATGTCATCATAGTAAATAAATAAGTTGTGCAACAGTAACTATACTGCAGTAAAACCTCTGTAATCTGACATTCTCTCTAATTCGACCATCTCATGAGGTACAATCACAATACTGAAGTATGCTAATAGCAACTCTGTAATGTGACAACCTCAGACATTTTTAAGCCTCATTGAGTGTCAGAATAGAAAAGTTTCACAGTATCATCAAACAAAGTAGAAATATATTAATTGACCCTGCAAACGACTTTATGTGTGGCATAAATACACCACAGAGAACCAGTGATACCTTGCACACATGTTGAGAAAAATTGCAGGCTTTCATTATAAAAGCCAAAGACACAACTCACCATCATATGTGGTTGTTGACACTCTTTCGCTATACATACTAACTACCCCACCGCTCTGTGCCCTCACCCACACATAGTACCTGATCCCAGGTTCTAGTGAGGGTATGTCCACTGAGGTGTTTGAAGTGATGTTAACGCAGGTGGCGTCAAGTGGGGGGTTGAGGGTCTGGCCGTTCACCTTGCTGTAACATGCAGTGTAGAGTTCGCTGCCATTTACTGGACTCCAAGACACGCCTATCCCACCAGTATTGCTGACAATTTTCCGAACGGCGGAAACATTGGCGACTTGTTCCACTGTCTGAGAGAGGGCCACTGAACAAAGAGGCAGAAAAACAGCTTGTTTACCATACATTGACGCTTAGTTTACATATTACACAGTCTGTATGTGGAGGAAGGAGGAAATTTGGAGGTATGTGAATGCTTGGAAGTTTACGAGGAAATTGGAAGACGAAATGTGCAATGAGGACATGGAGGATTACCAGCCATCACACCAACTTGACCCTACTCACAATGTGTGTTTTCAGGAGGTAGCTGGTGGAGGTATGTTCTTCCATCCCCGCCAGTACCAACTGCAAACAGCAGTGTCTGTGCTCAACCCACAGCCCAGCATGGTATATTCATCTGTGACCTCGTGACCTGTAGTCTCGTGAACCAGACCCCTCCCCACCCTCCATTTTAAAAATGGAGGGCGGGGAGGGGTCTGGTTCACGAGACTACGTGACCTGAGTGGTTGTACCTTTTACCATGCTCGCTTCTGCTTCACGCTGGATTATGTATACACCTTGCACTAAGAGTGTTATCAACATCATTATAAACACTACGCGTGTGTAACACGACGCAGAAATGAGCATCTGACACATATCTCAAGGCGGATTATAGCAAGTGCAGTACTGCAAATGTGGACTAGATACGTTCAGTTTGAGCATTACTTATAGGCATCATCAGACAATCTTCCTACCTTAGACTAACGAAACGATATAGATATATCTAATACAAGACACCAAAACAATCGTGCGTTTATCTATCGCAAATCTGCACAGAAATTCGCTACGGGTACCAGAACAATACAATGCTGTCCCGAACGTCGACACTTGCCTTTATGTACACACAGTCACGTACAGCTACAGATCACAGCACAGATATACAAGATACGCGCTATGTTAGACGGTCTACATCAATACTGCACGGCCGGGCCCGAAGGTAATGGAGGTACTCACCACGAAACAAAAAGAAGAGAAGGAGACCCAAATTCGCGGTAATTTTGACCATCTCAAAGAAACTGGTGCTTGGTCAAGCCATAGATAACGACGATAGATAGACAGATTTGGGGGAGGACGACAAGATCATCACATGATGAACATGTGATGTACTTGAGCTAATTCTCACGAACTCGGAAAGGAAGAACAGCTAGTTGTGCCACGCCTGATAAGGTATCGCGGTCATACTCACTATTCTTTCAAGACGGATAGAGTCTACTTGCTATTAGATGAATTCTCCCGAATATCATACTAGACTTTAAGTCTTACTGTGGTGTATTCTCAGCTCAGTGCTAGCAGCAGCCTGTGCTGATCATAGTATTAATATTATCTGCTGAGCTAGGACTGTATCTTTTGAAGCCTTCCAATGTAGTAGAGTAATGCAACATAATTCGGTCACATCAGAATTCGGGCACCCATTTCTCCACAACCGCTAGGCGCAAGTCAATGAATCTGGTACCAGAAGATTCCTCTTCAAAAACTATCTTTGCTGACGAGACAAGACTTGCACACGACGAAGTACGGCTGGGCTCTCGTCCATTTTAGACAGTGACCGAATACTTCATTATTCGGTCATTTTCAACATAATTCAGACACTAGCTCGCAATTCTTTTCTTCGGCAAAGAAACCAGCTAGAAAACGTACAGATGTTAGGTACATATTTAGGTCCTAGCATACTCAAGTTTTGAGCAAAAGCGCTTTTCATCCGCTGAGAACACAGCGGGTGTTTCCATCCTCCTGAACAACAACAAAATTCGGTCACGCACGAAGACATTAGAATTGGGAAAAACCGCTCTAACTCTGCACAGAGTGCTGTAGCAGCCGTGAAATATTGGAAAACTATTTGTACATCCTTAAGGCAAAACATACTGCACTTTGGAGGGAAATGGTTATTCCTTGTCTGAGTTATGCTTCGATGATTGTCATGTTCACTGCCAATTGCCTAACATTCATTGCATAGACTAATTTTAGGCAATTGGCAGTGAACATGACAATCATCGAAGCATAACTCAGACAAGGAATAACCATTTCCCTCCAAAGTGCAGTATGTTTTGCCTTAAGGATGCACAAATAGTTTCCCAATGTTTCACGGCTGCTACAGCACTCTGTGCAGAGTTAGAGCGGTTTTCCCCAATTCTAATGTCTTCGTGCGTGACCGAATTTTGTTGTTGTTCAGGAGGATGGAAACACCCGCTGTGTTCTCAGCGGATGAAAAGCGCTTTTGCTCAAAACTTGAGTATGCTAGGACCTAAATATGTACCTAACATCTGTACGTTTTCTAGCTGGTTTCTTTGCCGAAGAAAAGAATTGCGAGCTAGTGTCTGAATTATGTTGAAAATGACCGAATAGTGAAGTATTCGGTCACTGTCTAAAATGGACGAGAGCCCAGCCGTACTTCGTCGTGTGCAAGTCTTGTCTCGTCAGCAAATATAGTTTATGAAGAGGAATCTTCTGGTACCAGATTCATTGACTTGCACCTAGCGGTTGTGGAGAAATGGGTGCCCGAATTCTGATGTGACCGAATTATGTTGCATTACTCTACACTCGGTATTATTGATTTTCTCCGCATCATGAATTTCTATCATTCTTCAAAAGAGCATTGTGTGGTGTGTGTGTGTGTGTGTGTGTGTGTGTGTGTGTGTGTGTGTGTGTGTGTGTGTGTGTGTGTGCGCGTGTGTGTGTGTGTGTGTGTGTGTGTGTGTGTGTGTGTGTGTGTGTGTGTGTGTGTGTGTGTGTGTGTGTGTGTGATCGATGATATGGATGTGTAGTGATTGTTCAAAACCAACACACTTTCCATAGTTTTCCAAACTTATGTACGTATGTTGTGTGATGAAAAAAACAGACCATTTCAGCACTTTCACCTAAAAGGAATGTGTTTACAGACAATTCCATTGGGGGTATTATACACTAGTATACCCCAAAGTGGGTACCATAT